>PVJX010006505.1:0-77212 GCA_004027295.1 Dolichotis patagonum | reverse complement strand
ATAACTGAAACAAATACACAAATGTATTGTTTTGTCACAGTAATGAATAATATTAGCTTCTTGTTTGAGGCTTAGCTTCTACAAATGTGCCGATCACTTTGTCAAAAATAATCTTCACAAATTCATTTTCAACAGCCAGTTATGGGTCTCTTTATTTAAGGTTATTAATGTTAATTTAATTTTTAATGGAACAAAAGTATATATTAATAAAGAAAATATTTTTTAAATGCTTCTTCTATAAAAATGGATGGAATTTCATGGTAAAATGATTAGAGAATAGAATAATAACCTGTGTACTATAGTCATAAAAGAATGGTCAAAATGTTTCTCAGAGTACACATCATAGACAAAAGATTTTCACAAAAGCAAAACAAATGATAATAGTATATTTCTTTTCAATGATCTAAAAGAAATTAGTTGTATAAATGAAACAAATTAGCACATGCAATATTTTTGAAATGGCAGAATAGAGAATTTGAGAGATTATGTGAACTTCTCCCTGCTTCCTGTTTCTCTGTCTTATTTTAATTAATATGTTGAGTTTCTCATATAAGAGAACCAATGAGATATTTAAGCTTCTGTGTCTGACTCATTGCACTTAACATTATGTTCTCAAGTTGCACCCATTTGTCTATGAATGCCTTAAATTTATCTTTTTATGGCACCATAGTACTCCACTGTATATAAATAACACACTTTCTTTATCCATTCATCTGTTGATGGAAATATATGCTGTTTCCAATATTCAGCTATTGTTAATTATAAACGATATGCATGTATCACTATAATGTCATCATACGATGACATTAACTCTTTTGGGAAGAGAGAACAGGGATAACTGTGTCAAATGAAATTTTTGTTAGATTTTTTTCAGAAATCTCCTCACTGATCTTCATAGTTGTTGTACAAAAATTTAGCAGGTTTGTTTTAGTGACACTCTCCTGGAGCCAAACTGGGCCGCGGAGTATACACCTGCTGAGACACTGTAGAAATGTTTGCTGCAGGAAAATGAGCAAACTGAGACATAACATTCTCAAGATAGCTCCCATCACAGCCCCAGGAATTTACACTGCTAGGTGCAGATATCCTCTCCAGATCATTTGTATTCAGACTGCCTTGCAGTGCTGCGTGATTTGTGTGCTCATGTGTTACTGGGTGTCTCTCTTTTTCTCTGTTACCCGTGCTCTCTACCACACTACCAAGTGCTTGGCATTGGGACACTGTTTCTCACTTTCAATTCTGCTGTCCAGAGTCTCTGGGTTTCTCCAAGCCTCTGTCTGTTCACTAATGAATAGCAGCATTTTCCCACAGTCTACTTTTTTTGTTTTTGTTTTTGTTTTTGTTTTTGTTTTTGTTTTTGTTTTCGTTTTCAGAGAAGTGGGGAAGCATCTAATACACCATTTTGAAATCGCTTCCTGATAGATATATATTTTGGAGTTAGTACTTTGGTAACTGAATGTGTTATGGTATTAAAAATAAAGTCATCATTTGTAATTCAGTAACACAGTCTCTGCTACCTTCATCTTCTTAAAAAGTTATGCTTCTTAAAAAGTGTCCATTTTTACACATGTTAAATTCTCTGCTTCCATGTTCATCATCAATGCCATCTTCAGAGTGATTTCCTCACCCTCCTGTATTACCCGTATCACCCATGATGCCATCCTTATAGTAAATCTCTTCATTACCCACTTTATTTTTCTTCCTGGCTGTCATTCCATTTATAGTGCTATATAGCAAAATGCTACATAATAAGTCGCTTATAAATTTTGTGATTAAGTTTGATCAATGGGATCCAACTAGAAGTTTTAACTTTGGCTTTTAGAAAAGCACCTTAAGGGATTAATAGACAATTGCTGCCTACTTATACTTGCCATTTTCCCCTTCTTCCTGCCAACTGGCTAAGCAACTAAGATAACAGACTTCTTATACCCATCTTTAGTCATCAGGTAGCCTTAGGAATGGAAACTACAATACAAAGAAGGTAGAATGAAAATATAGAAGATATTAGGGTCTGTCAAAGTGTCATGCCAATTCTGAACTGTCTGGGCAGACAGTTCTCTAGTCTGATCAAGTCACTTTTTGAGGTTCCATGAAATGCAATGGAACTGAAGCCTAACTGCCACAATCAAGATAAATTCCTTTCATTAAATAATTATGGAAGGAGAAGTAGAGAGAAAGAGAGCATATAAATTAACAATGATTCCCCAAAACTAATAATAATAATTTAAAAGTTTATCAAGATTCATATTATTGTAGCATATTGTAGTTTCCTATATTTTCTAGACTTTATTTATGTGGTATATATCAAAGTTACTCAAACACTAGTTTAATATCTTTAATTTTCTTTCCTGTCCTTTTGAAAAAACAATTCTCTTTTTTAAATTTAATTTTATTTTAGGAGAGAAAGCAAAGAAAATTTTAAAAAGATAAAATAGAAAAAATGAAAAAAAGAGTACAGAATTCAAAAAATTAACATCATAAAATCACTAGTTGATACATTACATACTGTCATCTTAACAATAGTTGTTAAGGTTACAAAATCAAAGCATACAAAGCGGCTAGACACTCAAACACTGACAGTACAAATTCTTCTATTCAATGATCTAACAAAAGCTCAGTAATATGGTCATGTATTTTACACACTGTGCATACCATTATATCCTTTAAAGCACTTTCCTTGCCTTTCACTTTTACAATATCTTATTATATCTATTATACTTTTATATCTATTATACTTTTTGGATACCATTATTCTGTCAGTTCTTATTATTTTTATACTAGAGAGACAATGCAATATTTACTAATGTGAGTCTTGTTTATTTCACTAATGAGGATATTCTCAAGTTGCCTCCATTTAACTATAAAATCCTCAAAATCATCTTTCTTTATAGATGAATAGTATTCCATTGTATAAAAACACCACATTTTTTTCATCCATTCTGTGGTTGATGGGCATTTTGGTTGTTTCCAAGATTTAGCTATCACAAATTGTGCTTCTATGACATGGGTGCACATATATCACTGTGACATGATCTTTTCAATTCTTCTGGGAAAATACCCAGGATGAGAATAGCTGGATTGAATGGAACTTCCAAAGTCTTCTGAGAAATCTCCATACTGATTTCCACAGTGGTTGCACCAGTCTGCACTCCCACCAAGAGTGGAGAATTGTTCCCTTTTCCTGCAACCTCGCCAACATTTGTTATTAGTTGATTTCTTGATGGCAGCTATTCTTTCCAGGGTGAAATGAAATCTCAATGCTGTTTTAATTTGAATTTCTTGAATGACCAGTGATGGTGAACATTTCTTCATGTATTTATTTGCCATTTGTATATCTTCATCTGAGAACTGTGTGTTCATCTCACATGCCCATTTTTGGAAAGGGTCTTCGATTTCGGGGGGCTTGATGTTTTTCAGTTCCTTGTATGTTCAGAAAATAAGTCCTTTGTCTAAGGGATTGCAGGCTAAGATTCTTTCCCATTCTGTGGGTTTTCTTTTCACTCTGTTGGTGATTTCTTTTGAAGTGCAAAAACATTTTAGTAACATGAAATCCTAGTTATCGACTCTTTGAAGTATTTCCTGTGACATTTGCATTTTATTCATGAATTCTCTCCCTACACCTATGGCTCCAAGATTTTTACCTACTTTGTCTTCCAGTAAATTTAGTGTTTCTGTTTTAATATTTAGATCCTTGATCCATTTTTACTTTAGTTTAGTACATGGTGATAGGCATGGGTCTATTTTCTGCATGTGGAAAGCCAATTTTTCCAGCACCATTTATTAAAGAGGCTGTCTTTTTTCCAGTGAACATGTTTAGCCCCTTTGTCAAATATAAGGTGGCTGAGTGTCTTTGTAGTAGTGTTTACATCTGTCCCATCTGTTTCATTGCCAGCACCATGCTGATTTTATCACTGTGGCTTTTTAGTATAGTTTCAAGTCAGGAATTGAGATGCCTCCTGTCTTGCTTTTGTTTCCCAGAATCACCTTTGCTATTCTAGGTTTCTTCTGTTTCCAAATGAATTTTAGGAATGTTTTCTCTGGATCTGTAATGTATGTTAATGGTATTTTGATTGGGATTGCATCAAATCTGTATAACAGTTTTGGGAGTATGGCCATTTTCACGATGTTGGTTCTTCCTAACCAAGAGCATGGAACATCTTTCCCATTTTCTAATATCCTCTTCAATCTCCTTTTTTAGAGAGGTATAATTTTCAGCATATATGTCTTTTAAATTCTTGGTTAGGTTGATTCCTAGGTATTTCATTTTTTTGGATGCTATTGTAAAAGGCGATATTTCCATAATTTCTCTCTCAGTGAGTTTCTTGTTTGTGTACAGGAAAGCTATTCATTTTTGAGTGTTGACTTTGTATCCAGTTATGCTGCTGAATTTGTTTATTTTCTCTAGTAGTCTTTTAATTGATTTTTTGGGGTCTTCTATTTAGAATATCATGTCATCTGCAAATAATGATAATTTAACTTCTTCTTTTCCTATTTTTATACCTTTTATTTCTTCCTATTGTCTGATTGCTCTGGCTAATATTTCCAGAACTATATTGAATAGGACTAGTGACAGTGGACATCTTTGTCTTGTTCCTGATTTTAGAGTGAAGGCTTTCAGTTTTTGTTCATTTAGTATATGGTTGGCTGTTGGTTTGTCATAGATGGCCTTTATGAGATTGAGGTACATATCTTCTATTCCAAGGTTCTGTAGGGTGACAATTCTAACGATTTAGAAGCACTATTATTATGTTTATTTATCAACACCACTGCACCAATAAAAGACAGAAATAGGCAAAGCAATTTTAAATGAAAAATTATTTTGCATTGAAAAGAAACACTTCCTTTTCCTTACTCTGTGTTTCTTATATAGAGTTACTTGCTATTTTGTTGGGCAACACTTGAGAAGCTAATCTCATTAGTTTAAAAAAAACATAAAATTAAAAATTTAGCAGAATTGTCACTCAAAAATTTTAAAATAAAGAAATTACACAATTTTCATTGTAAAAACATATCTAACATAGTGTCATCATACATAATGACATCTTTTATTCAATTGTTTCCATTGAATTGTCATTCCCAAACATGACATTTATTTCTCATTCATCTTTTGATTTTCAAAGTATAAACTAAAATAATGTGACATTACTATGCCTAGAAACTGCAAATACTCCTGGTTTTAGAAGAGACAAAAAGATGATCTTTAGAAGCATATGTTTTAAATTGCAGCACATGAATTAAATTTTTGTAACCAATTTTGAGTAAATAAAAAGCATCAGGAATGAAATAACATAATATGCACTAGAAAATACATATCTTAAAGCTCAAGAATGTTCAGATTCCTTTTTCATATTAGAGCAGATTTATGTGATGTAGGAGGTAAACTTTTTGCCATTGGGCTTTTCTGCTTACTAAGTTCTCACAGTGGCTTTTTTTCTATAATGTACATGCTCCTCCTCACCACAAGAAACACGGTGTATTTGAACAGCTTGAAGAAATTACTTTCTCTCTGCATTCAATTCAAAATCATCTTGTTTCTTCCTTTTTCATAGTGTTATATAATTGCCAATTGCAAATTAGGGATAAGCACCTCATCTTCCTTTTTAGGTTTAAAAACTGGTTAGAATCACATGAGTGTAAATTATTTTCCATGTCATCATGATCAGTTTGTCCTGTAATCTACTCCCCTGCCCGCTTCTAATCTCTTCTCTACTTTGCTTTCTGTTTGTTGGATATTCTAGCCTCAAAATGTTTTCTCAAAATTGCACATCAAAACATTTTCAGAGACTCCTTTGTACAATTTTTTGAGAGTCAAGAAGTACATATGAAGGCCCTCAACAACATCCCTAACTCACATATATTATACAGATTTTAAAGATTAAGCTTGAATTTTTATTGCCACATTTGAGATCAAAAGTATTACATGCATGGGGTGGGTAGTACTTTCAGTGGGTTCTGTGACACCCAATGCTTATGTTAAAATCTAGTTCAAGTTTATGTTTTCTCAGCATTCAGATTACAAATGAAATTCTAAGATAAGCACAGTTAATCAGGTTTATTACTTCTTTTTCCATCACACAAAAAAGTAGTGAAATATTTTTCTGAAATACTGATACAATGTTAATTTTAAATATTTGCTTAATTTAAGACTGATTCTTAAAAACAATTTAAAAAATTTTTAAAAAGACTGATTCTTACACCAAAATTTTTTTCTTTCTACACTTATCTCTAAAACACATTTTTCAAAATTCCTATTTTTATGTTATTGTAATGTCTCAGTATATTATTGTAATCTGTACTTTTTATAAACTATGTTTTATTTATGATAAAGGACCATAAAACATTTTGAAAAAGTTTTGACATGTGCATTTACTACTGTAGAATGAAAACATTGAAAGTGAAATATGTGCTTTCATCAGTCAAAAAAAGTCATTTTTTAAACTTCTATTCCAAATTTAACTTTTATGATTATATAAATTTATTTTTATTTCAGTGGAAACAATTTTCCTTAAAAGTGACTATTGATATATAATGGTAAAATATTATCTTACAAAAAATTAATATCTGAGACAACTAAAATTTGTAAATTTGAAAATGTATCTTCTTTCCTGTCAAATTGAAAAGATTTTTACACAAACCTGAGTTCATGATATATTAATAAATTTATTATCAAATATTACTTCTGAGAATATAATTGCTTTACATTTTTAAGTGGACAGTTGAGCAGTCTTTATCAAGATCTTCAAGATTATTTATGTAAATCAGTTCAATAATATATACTTAAATCATAAACATTGAGTATCATTGCCTATTTAGAAATATTACAGAAATACTAAGAGCTACCATTTCTATTGGAAAAGTAGATAAGCTAATTATGGTACATACATATATTTTAATGTTATATAGGTATTAATATTCATATTTTTAAGAACACTGTATTAGTCAGCTTCCCATTTGCTGGAACAAAATATTTGGCCCCACAACTCAAAAGAGAAGCTTGTTTCTCTGGGTTCAAAACCCCAGAGGATTCAGTCCATGCACAGTTGGATCCAAGGCAGAAACATCATGGCAGATGGGTGTGGCAGAGAAGGGAGCAAAGAGCAGAAGAGGGCCAGAGAGAAAGGGGCCAGGGATCATACACGGTCCCCAAAGTCACCACCTCCTATTAGCTCATTCAGCTATGAACACATCAATGGATCAATTCATTGATAGCGTTAGTCTGTTCAAAATCCAATCACCTCTCCAAGAGTCTCTCCTATTCCAGCCAAATGGACAGTCAAGATTAACCAAAACAAATATTTAATAGATAAATTTTCTTACCATAAACTTTGTAAGTAAAAAAAAGTTATATACAAAGCTATATCTAAATCGTAACTTTATTTTTATATAGTGTTTGCATAAAATGGCCACCAATTAAAATGCCTTTTTCTATCAGCCTTCCTTAAATCCTGTGCTCCCATTTGTCTGTCAAGTTGGCCATAGACTGACTTCTGCTGATTGACCATGAGCTTATGTGAAGCAAACAAAGACTTAACAAATGATCACTTGTGAAAGTCTGTCCTCAGACTGCTTTTTAGAAGATAGCGATCACTACATAAGGAATGCAGAGATAATTTATAGGAAGGTGGGAGGTTGTATTAAACCAAGACAAGCCATCACTGCTGTTGTCCCTCAGCCAATCAGTCACCCAGTAGTCAGTCACATGAATGAGGCCACCCAAGGCAAGACAGACACCAGCCAACCTTCCTCCTGACCTGAAGAATTATGAGCTAGAAAAGAACATTCCTCAAAAAGCTGGGTTTGGAAGTTCCACTTGACCCAGTTGTTCCGCTTCTAGGCATATTCCCAGAAGAACTGAAAACATCATACCACAGTGATATATGTGCACTCGTGTTTATAGCAGCACAATTTGTAATAGCCAGATCTTGGAAACAACCTAAGTGCTTATCAACTGAGGAATGGATAAAAAAGTTGTGGCATTTTTATACAATGGAGTACTACTCAGCTATAAAGAATGATCACATTGAGATATTTATAAATAAATGGACACGACTTGAGACCATACTCATAAGTGAAATAAACCAAACTCACATATGTAAATACCATATAGTCTCCCTAGTATGAGAGTTGGTAAGAGTATATAAGATTTTATGGTAATCATGATTTCCCATTTCATTACTTTGAAGCCTTTCAATGTTTTCATTCATCAGTTGGAATGGTTTTATTCTGTTTTGTTTGACTTTATTATGCGTGATGGTATGAACAGTGGTTTTGAAGAAAATAAAACATTATGGCAGCCATTGCTGATTTAATATCGTCTTCCTTAGAAGTCCTACCATGCTTCTACTCTGCTATTACCATCAGTTCTATTATGTTGTGTCTTATTGGGATTTTAATATATGTGATAGTATAAACAAATCTTTTTATTCAAAATGAGATATTATAGTAGCCGTTGATCATAGTTATTTGGTTCAGAATGTCCTGTAATTCTTTCATTCTCTTGAATGATTTTATACTATTGTGTTATGTTTGATATTATTGTATCTGAAACTATGCTCAACCATAGCAGAGAAAGAGATATTTTGACAGCTACTGTTAATGTCCGGTTGTCTTATTGTAAAGTGTTGTGTTGCTTATGTTGTTCTGTTCTGATCTGTTTTGTTCTGCCCTCTTTTGTTTTATTCTCTTTAAAATAAAAAAAAGTAATAAGAACTGTAGCAGTAATAAAACCCAAAATGCATAATTGCTACTGTAAAAAAGAGAGCAAAAGAAAGTGCTCTAAAGGATATAACTGCATGTATGCTTAAGTGTGGACGATAGATAACCATACTACTGTTTTTGTTAGATTGTTGAGCAGAACTGTTAATAGTCTCACTGTTTGAATGTCTACTTTGTATGCTTTAATTTTGTAACTTGAACAACTATTTCCAGGATGGCAGTATGTAATTTATCAACTAGTGATTTCTTAGTGGTTTTTTATTGTTGTTGTTGTTCTTTTCTTTTTTTCCTTTGGAATTCTGTATTGTTGCTACTCTTTTTTCTGTTTTGTTTGTTTGTTTTTTTTTCTTTCTAAATAAAATTTTAAAAAAAGAAATCTATTAACATTTTTTAAAAAAAGAACATTCCTTTGCATGGAAAGGGAGACCAGAAGGCCCCACCTCCCTGGCGTAGGCAATCAGCTGATTTGGAGTAATTCAGGCTGGAATGATAGCAACTGAGATACAAAAACAATTTAATGCTTGTATTGATTGATTGACTTTGCAGGCCTGGGACCCATAGTCTGAGCAGCTGTTTAGAGGATAACGATATGCAATATAGCAACTACAGGGGATTTCCTTGTTTTGTTTTTTAAATCCAGTATTGTTCTCACTGTTTTGTTTCATTCTGTTTTATTATTTTGTTTTATTCCCTTGAAAAAAAAGAATGATGAGTTAAGTCAATTCTGCCACTGGGTTTGGGGTTTGGTTTATTAAAAAAAAAAAGCCAGGCCTTTTGTGCCTGCAATTCCAACACTCTGAAAGTCTGAGGCAGGAGGACTACAAGTTCAAGCCCAGCCTGGGCAGTTAGGGAGTTAGTAAGGAGCCCCCCTCAACCCACTTAAAAGTCTTACCTTTAACTTTAACATTATTTACCTAATGGAAATAATTCAATAGTATCAATAAAATTCAATACTTATGAATCATCAATAAAATATCAAAAGGTCACTGGTAAACTGCTACCTATGATTCTAGATTGACATATTTCCTAAGATAGAAGGAAGAAGTGGAGGAAAAGGAAGGGGAATAGATGAACAAAGAAATGGTGCATTCAATTTGTTGCTCTGTGAACCTTCCTTGTAACCAACTGCAGGTGTTCTGCTTACCCACGTTGCCCATCCCATTCCCTCACCTCACATAGAAAACATTATTGCTACTGAATCTAACTGGGCTTGTCATGAGAGAATTTTCCCAGTGAAATGAATGAAGTGGCTTATTCCTTACACTAATGTGATATGGCAGATCCACATGTAGAAGCCAGATGGACAGCAAAATCTGCTCCAAGCTCCCTTTGCATCATTCTACTGATCTACCTCTGGCATGCCCTATACCAAGCAGACACCTAGCACCCCTCTGTGTTCCCAACTTGACTTTTTCTTGGCTTTGGTAACACAGTAGTAGAAGCAACTCACTCATACAGTCCCCTTTCCTTGTTTGCCCAAGTGAGAAGAAGGAGAAAACAACTGTGCTGAGATAGCCTCTACGGAAGAAACCAAGATGAAGTTTGGAGGCAAATCAAGTTCATTTTTGGCATCTTCTCACCATGCGCCTATTTCAGTGGTATGATCCTTCTGCATCTAAGCCCTGTGACTCTGCTACTCTGGCAGTTTATTTATTTTTTCATTCACTATTTATTTATTTGTTTGTTTATTTATTGTCCTACTCTTGTCTTGTGTTTCTATTCATAACAGTCAGATGTCTTGACCCTGCAGTACTTGGTGCCTGTAAAATGATTTGTTTATGTTAGACTTCATGCTTTTCTGGAAAATCACGTTTTCTGTGATTTTCTTAAATACCCTTGTATTTTCCCTTTTCCTATGGGCCTCTACTTCCTGATGACAGACAGCTCCTACATAGGTGACTAGCTTCTCACAAACGAATCCAAAAACTCTGACATTGGTGTCCGAGACAAATAATAAGGAAAAAAAGTTATCTTTTCTTCCTTAGACAGTGACCAACTTTTTCCTCACAGTTTGGATATTTTCAGATCACCCAGATACAAACCTTGAATGTTGGTAATTGCAACATTTAGCTACTGGCATCTGTGTAGCAGCCCATAGAAGGAGCAGTGGGGTGAGACTCATCTTCCTCTCACCCCCTGTGGAGGCCCTGCTCAGCACCCCAAATTGGAAAGTTATCGGTAAAAATCTGCCCCTATTATGCCCACAAGTCCTTCTCCAACCTGAAAGGCTACCCCATCAGAAATATTTATATAACTCTATTAACTTAATCTAAATGAACTTTATGGAGATTACTTTTTCCAAGGGATTCACATGATCCTTATGACAACTCTGTGAAGCAGGTATGACTTTAAAGGTAGAAAATTAGAAAAATAAAGAAGGTAATTTTTTAAGATATCTGCAAAACTTTTTAAATGGTAGTATTTGAGCACAGCTATTTCCCCCAAAAAACACATATTAATAAAACCTCCTCATTTTATGTCAAAGAAATAAAGGTTCTAAATGTATAACAAAGTATCCAAAGGAACACATCCATTTAAAAAGTGTTGGGATATGTTTTAAAAACTAGAAGTGACACTATATCTAGAAATAAGGTTTACATCAATAGAGGAGCCAGACTAAACTCTTCTCAGATTCATCTGCTTTTTCAATTAAAATATGTTAATTTTTTTTTCTGTTGAGGCCTGCTTATTTTCTGGCTCATGGAAAGTGCACAGGATAGATTGGATAAATCATGCTCTCGTAATTTGATTTCTCATCATTCCTTATCTGGAAGAACTTTCAATTGACTGATTTGATGCCATAGGAACTCTGCTCCTGAAGGATGCTCAGCCTTCAAAATTGTTGCTTTAATGGTATTTGGTTGCACTTTAAATATCCTTAGGAACATATCAAAAAGTGCTAAAGAGGACACCACAACTGTGTGGCTATCTGGAACAGTGATAAATGAGTCTCTTAGGTGTCTATAAGAGTGGATCTTGCCTGGTTAGAAAACTGCTATTGTGTATATTCTCAGCCACATGGGAATGCTGCTTAACAGCTCGCTAAACAGTTTTAAGAGACTTAGCTCTGCTCTCCCAGACCACAGGGAAGAAAGCCATATTCCCGGGGAAGAACAACCTTTCACGTGTTGTTTACTCCCCCATCTCACCATAAGCCATGTTGGGTTGTTCTTTCCTCACCCACAGGAACATGTTGCTCACGCGTGGCCTTTGCCTGCTCAAGTTTACATTGCCTTGTAAAGTCCAATTTTCTCTAACTGCATCATGCCACGCACTATAAATCACATTTGCATCCTATTTAAAACATAAACCACAATAGACACCAGAGAACAAAAGGAACCACAAGCCCAGTTTTTTAACAAAACTCCCACACATTGATAATTGGAAGCACATAAATCTGTACACAGATGAGGTTTGAAGCTGCTTCCCTGCCTGATGTTGCTTGTCTCTCAGCCTTACTCATTTGCAGTCCTGCCACCAAATCCCTGGAAAAGCACGAAGAGCAGGGGAAGACTATCAAAATTTTTCAAGACAAAATAAAATAAAAACAAACAACATGCGTTATTTGACAAATTGTGCTTGTGGAATCTTTATTTAACCATGAATTGAGACCTCCTGGAAACATGATGGCATTAAACCCTGATTGGTAGAATTCAAACGCTAAATTCTAAAATAACAGCTGGTTCCTAACAGGTTAAGATACATCTTTGGGTAAACAAAGGCTTGGTAAAGAAGTCTAAATTATTTTCAGAACTGTAAAAAATAATTTTGCCCCCAGCTTATATAAACAGTTCCCATGAACAGTGCAAGATTGTCTGTATGTGTTTAATTACCCATCAAAATTCCATAATTATAAACTTTACCGAATTCCTTTACAACATGGTCCCTAAATTTAGTTAGCATTTAAGGTGCAAATCTAATAGAAAGTAAAAGGCCTTTCATTATGATATGAGGCAGCTGATTCTAATTTTCTTCTGAACACAATTTTGTGAGTTTTACGGACATATGTGTATTACACACCCAGTAGCTGCTAGAATTCAGAGTGACAGAAACAACCTCATAACAACTAGGGAAAATGAGCATTATCTCCCTTTATAAATCAGTAAGAAGGCGTATTTTACCACTCTAGATCACCCTTCTCCAGCGAATAATTGTAATATTAACACGGGTCAACTTCCATGTCTGAATTGTCAGAAAGAACTCAAATGGATAATGAACTGCTACAAGAATATGTACCTAGTTTGAAATATTCTGGTAGCAAAAGTAAGATTTTAATTAGACTATCAGAGAGCTATTTGTTAATTTTTGAAACCCTGATAAATTTTTAAAAACCCTTCTAATCTGGAGAAAATTACCTTCAGTTATTAAACTTGTTCTTGATTCAGTATCTGAAAAGGATTCTGGTAAGCCTGCAGCAAAATGGTAAGCCCAATAAAACACTGAAAGCCACACTGCCAAGCCACCAGGAAACTCAAGCAGCTACTAGTTCTAGAATCTGCACAACTGGTGGAAATTAAACTAATGTTTGAAAAGAGACCAATGCAGCTTGAATGAATTCTGACCTTGGTTAAATCTTTGTGTCCTGCTTCAGAAAACTCAAAAGAAGTATTTAAACAGGAATAAATCTTTGAAATATGTCCAAAAAAGACCAGAACTTTTTTATAGTTCAAAATGACAGAAGTCATAAAGACAAAAGATTATGTTGATTTAATACCTGAACACAGATTCTAGATATTTGAGAAACTGGTTACAAAAAATTAAGGACCAAATATGACGTGAAGACATGGGACATTGTTGAACATTTGCCTGGATGTTGAGAGTTTCTCAACATCTGTTTATGAATTTTCTTCTGTAAGCTTTGACTTTAACTGGGTGGGAAATTCAGTATTGTGAACAAGCGAAGGACAGCTAGATGACTTCCACTGTTTCAGAAGCCAAAGATGACAATATTGCACTTGTTAAACCTTAATGATAATTTAAGTCTTTATTACACGCAAAATGTTTCTTTTTCGATGTCTTCATAGAAATTATTACCATTTGTCTAACAGTCATTCTCACAGGTAAAATGCAAGCATTATTACTTATTTCACAATTTAAGAGAATTCATGTATAAAGTGAGTATCTGACTTCCTCAAGGTTTAATAGTAAGTTTAGAGATAAAATTTAATGAAAACCATTGCCAATATCTGTACTAATCTATGTTTGAAACTAGTTGACTTTTTAAAAAATGTAGACCATCTATAGTTTATTAATAAATTTTTGTTAAAGTTATTCGTTGCTTTAGGTCATTTTTGAACTCTCACAGAAAGGCTTTGTCATACCTTTAGTCTAGAAATGATTGACACCTACCGTGTGTCAGATATTGCCTAAGCATTTTACTATGTGCTACAAATGACAAAGAAAGAATCATTATTACCCATGCTCTTGGAGTTTCATTGTAATGAGAGAAAAGAACAAATATAATACCTAATAAATAATTAAACATTATGCTATGTAATATTTATGTTTTAGGTATGCTGGGAACTAAATCTCAACTGGGACTATAATCCTTTTCCAGGAGGAATCATGGATTGTCAAATGACTCAAAGGACTAATGGCATGTAGCGTTATGGTCCAAGATATTAAAGATCTTGTAATGGGGGGGTTGGACACAGAAGAAGACCCACAAGACAAAAATCTGTTCTATCTAAAGATTCAATAGTGTCCTATTGTAAAACAATATGCCTGGTTGAATTATCTAGCATAGTAAATGTCACAGTTAAATATTCCTACTACAGAAGATTATTGTATCAGATAATGTAAAGGAAACAAAAGGAAAGCAGGAGCTGCTTCTGTCCCCAAATGAACCTGGTCTACAACATAAACTGCATAAACATGCAGTAACTGGAAAAGCATCCATGTCAACAAATACAGAGCTGTGCCATACTAAAAAGTAAGCACTGGTATGAATGTTAATATCCTAAGAATCTCTTGAGGAGAAGGCAAAGTAAGTCAAATTTTAAAAAACATATGCGAGGAGAAAATGCTTTTCTAAACTAACAAAGAGATATGTAAACCTAAGAGACATAAAGGCCATCCCTGTATTACTAATCTAACAGGAGTACAGTAGCTTTCTGTAATTACAAAGTTTAATAAAAATGCACAATCATTGGGCTTTCTTTTTCTTGATTTTGCACCTAAAATTTCTGACTTACTAATGTGCCTTCTGTCCCCAGAAGTGCTTTTCTTCATCTTGAAATGTTCTCCATTACCTTTGATTCTACTTAAGGTCATAAGTCCAGCAAACATGTTTTATTAACTTTCATATAAAAGATCCCCAGGCTGACTCATTCATGTACATATCTTCTGTGATAGATTTATCTTGCAAATGCCTACAGGAAGCAACATTGTTCACAATCATTAAAATTCTTGCACAGTCTAAGGAATAAAAACCAAGTTGTTGGGATCCCCCCCCCCCAGTAGTCTGACAGGAAAATAAAACAATTGATTCTGGAAGAGCACTATTCAGACACAACAAAACTGCATTTCTGTGAAATGTTGCAAATCTCTCTCCCTTCTTTTCAGGGTAAAATTTTCAGAGCTTTCACATGAGTCTTCCTGTGGTTACCCAGTGAAATCCTCTACTGGATAGGGTTTTGCCACATTTCTGCTCACATAATGAGACATAGAGCACTGTCTAAAAGATTGGGGTTTAAAAGTCCCCCATTATGTGGTCAATCAATGGTTTATGAAAGGAGAATTCAAAGGTATTTAAACTACAAGAACACAAATGCTTTAAACCACTAAGCTTGCTTAGCGAACCACACACACACACACACACACACACACATCATTTCTAACCAGTTTAAGAATCAATCTGAAAATCATGATATTATAGTAAGATTCTTTTGTAAACATTTATTTAAGTTTTATAGGAAATCAAGCCAAAAATATTTGTTCTTATACTTCTGAGGATGGTCAGGTTCTCTAAGATTTGCAGATTTGTTGTCATGGACTTTTTTTTTAAGATTGTTTAAGGCAAAGGTTCAGCCCAAAAATAATAGAAAAATGAATTAACTTTAAAGAACATATTAAACATCTTTTGAGAGCAAGCACCAATGGAAAAATTGGAAAGCTAAGGAAATAGAGGAAAGATAGGCTTTTAAAATATAACCGTTCAGACACTGGCTTACTGCCAACTCAAAACCTGGAAAGACATCTTGAAACCTTTAAATACCATAATTTTCAGCTGTAAGGAATCCTCTTTCTGTTATCAAGGTACTGAAAAAAAAGTATTCTTTTATAGATCTCCAGATACAAGGTTAAAATGCATTTTAGGAGATGTTTATTTGAAAGTATTTTGCAGCTTTTCTATATAGTCCATTTCAAGTAAGATGAGGTCAAATGGAGTTCAGATGAGATTGCACCAGTAAATTGTGTGAATGGAGCAAACCCAAAATTTCTCCCTCAGTGTGACAAAACATGGTTGCACAAGAGCTATTTTCAATGAGTAGTTTATTAATTACATTTCATTTTAACTGTTTAAGTATCTCAACTCTTCATTAATCAAATAACAAAGCAATTAAGTTTCAAAATGCTTTGATTTAAAGAATTTTAATGCAGCATTGTTTCCATATCCAAGTCCTACAAAAGAGAAAACAAGTCATAAAATTGAAAATTATGGAATATATTTATTCTGATGAGAGAATTTATGATCAGAGAATCCTGTTTAGTCATAAAATCAAATCTTCCTTACTTTTAAAAAATCCTGAATGACTCTTGGCCTATTCCATTTATCATAGCTTAACCAATAAACAAATAATGTTTAACACTTATACCATAAGTAGCAACAAGTAGCAGGTTCTGAGAGAATCTCAGACAAAGGGCCAGAAGGCAAACAAGAATGAGGACATAATGAGGGGTGACACATGGTGAAGGTTCCAGTGTTAGAGCTGGGCACCTGAAGCCACGCAGGTGCATTAGTACCAAGCACTCAAGCATTCATCTTCAAAACCTGGCATGATCAGAGGCAAAAACTCAAACCAAAGAGAATGCCAGGAGGCCTCAACACCAAGATTTAGCAGCATGCAGTCTAAAGAACTGCCTAGCAATAAAGAAACTCACTCCTTGCTCATCCTGTACTACCAACTGGCAAATTCCATTGATTCTAGATTCCAAATATATTCAGAATCTGTACTCTTAATTACCACTATACCCGGGTTCAACCCTTTACCCTATGTTGCATAATTTTAAACTTTAGCCCCTACAGTGTAATCTCAACACAGAAGCCAGAATTATTATTTTAAAATGCAAAGCTGATCAAGTCATAACTCTGCTGAAAAGTATACACTGGGTCTTATTCTCACTCAGAATAAAATTTGAAATCATAAATTGATAAGGTCACAGGTGATTTTCTTGCTTTCTTGTGAGCTCTCTGAACTTACTGCTTTTTTACTAACCCATTGGTTTCCAACATGCTCTTACCACTAGGTTTGATCTCTGTCTGTCTCTGTCTCTGTCTCTGTCTCTGTCTTTCTGTCTCTCTGTCTCTGTGTCTCTGTCTCTCTCTTTCTCTGTTTCTCTTGCTTAAAATAATCTTTCCAGATAACCTCTTGACTAAACTATTACTTTTTTCAAATATTTGCTCAAAATTTACCATCTAAACAAGCCCTTTCCTTCCCACCTTTTTGAATTTGGAAAACATCCTGTCCCCCCACAGACTCCTAATCCCCCTCACCTCCTCTAATTTTCCTCTGGTTCACAGCACTAACTTTTCAATATGTATTTATAACTGGCTTATTTATCATATTTATTTTATATCCATCTCTCCTCACCAGAATGCAAGGTGACACATGAATGCAAGGTCACCAGAATGCAAGATCAATGAGTGCAGATATCTTTCTGGTTTTATTAACTGATATATGCCAAGTACCTAGAACAGAATTCAGCCACAGCAAATCTCAATAATTATTAGTGCCACAACTAAAACTACCCACAAATGTAAAACAGTTTTGACTTGTTTGGAATTTGCATAAAAATTGTGGTTTTTTTAAGGCATTGAATATCTCAACCTTTCAACAACATTGTACAATTGTTTATCATAACAAACTCCTTTTTACTAATTTAGTTTGTTACTTAGGATCATGGAAGTATTCTATGACGAGAGCTCCCCTTCTGCTGAATCTGTTCCTCCTTGACTTGTTTTACTCAATTATACTCATTCTCTCTTTAGAAATTCCTTGTTAACATTTATAATAATGACAAATAACTTTGTCTAGCAAATTGTGCACATGAATTTAATTAGTTCAAAAAAGAGAAATTACTACTGGCAGAATATTTTTAGTTTCTTGATTTAAGAAATACATAATTAATATTAACATATATGCCAGTATTTCAATACACTTTAGAAATCATAAACATAAGATTTATTATTCCTCAATTCGTAGTTATTTAGAGAATGTGATATGTTTTTATCTGCCAAACTTCACATATGTTTGTATTTATATTATTTGCAAAATATCTGTAGGTTAAATCACCAAGATAAATAATAGTATAGTTACAAGTAGTTTAATTTTATTCATTCAACTGAAAATAAGAAATGCTAAGTCTTAACACTCAGAATTTGCTTTAAAATTATATTTATCACATACTTTGATTAAACATCATGTGCATTGGCCACACATATATTTCTAAGTCACTTAATGATCTCATCACAAATGCTTACCTAATTAAATTTCCACCTCTAAATAATATACAGTAGGAAATAGCTATAATTGGCATTCTTTGTAGATCATAAAAGAAATACGAATTACCAAATGAACCTTTGATGAAAAGTACATTTCTACCCCACTTTCCCTCAGGGAAATACAAACCCTTAAACAGCTGCTAACAAATTACATGGGCAGTGGCAAAAGATGATGAAGTTACAAGTGAAACTATTCTACACCCTCTTCTCTATCTTTGTTCAGATCTCTCTTCAGGCAGCTGGCAGCCTTAGTCATTTGTCCTCAATGCAATTAATAAGCTGTAACTATTGCAGACAACCATGAAAGGCAGTCCATTAAAATACATTTTTCCATTTGTACGATTTAGCACATATGAAAGATTCATGGTGGAAAACATGAACAATTTAATGTATTTTTAAAAATCTATTATGCTTTGAAGACCATAACTGATTGTTTTTAAAGAAACAGCTTGAAAAAGGAAATGCAAAGGGTTGAAAAATATTTAAAAGAAAATCCTATCTCACTCATAAATGAAATACAAAACCAAAGAGAATATTTTTTAATCAATTAAGTAATAATCCCCAACTCTGATCAAATAGTCTCTCTTTAGGATGCTGACAGAAATCTAAATTGTTACAATCTGTCTAGTAAGCTCATTTGCACTAGCTATCAAGGACTTCACAAATATGTGTATTTGGGGGGGACTAATCCTGAAGACATAATCTGACATTTAGTTAAAAAAATTCACGACTGTTTATTATAATATTAATTGAAATAGAAAAAAATGACAAAACAGAAACAGGAAAAAAGGTATATGACCTTTGTTTTAAAATCTTAAAACAAATAAAGACTACATATAAATTAGGTTTGATCATATGTCAAACTATATTTGCTCCTAAAAAAGAGGAGAAAATGTTATCTGATGACTGTATTTACTTTATAGTTAGATAATAAATGATAAATTATATGATAAAATAACAAATTAAATTTTATAAATTAAATGAGCAATACAAGAACAAATTTTGAAAATCTGTTAGAAAGTAGAGACAGTACTGTTGAAAACGGTGTCATAGACTAAGTGTCAAAGGCTCAAGAAAAAAATAAAATGCAGAGAAGGGTAACATGAGGTTAAAGTGAGAACATATGGTTGATATGGAAAATATGCAGTAGAGCTGAAACATGTAGCTCATTTTTATCTCTGAGGAGAACTTTTTAAAACTGCTTAAAGATATAATAGAAGAAAACATAATTTACTCTGAAGGAAACCTAAATGTGCAGATAAAAATGATCTGCTTGCTTTCTGATTCAAGATGATTGATGGAGTTTACTCAAAAAGGATGCTGCAAGAAGACAAGAACATTGAGAAGTCATGCAAGATACAAAGCAGATGATGCTAGACTGATGGAAAATTTGAAGAGATCTTGGAAAACATTAGTGTGTTGAGCAGAATCAAAGATGCCAAGACCAACGTCAAAAGGACTAGGAATAAAACTGAGCTACAATGTTTTAAACTGGCAATGTTTCTAACCAAGACTGAGGAACAGCTGTGCCCATACCCTTCTGAGTACCTAGTCCCATATTTTTCCCTCAGGGAAATATCTTCTAGGCATGTCTCCAAATAAAGGAGAAGACTCAAGAGGTTCAAGGAATTTTGAGATGTAGAAATGGGTCATTTTGGCCATCTCACCCATTTGTTCATTTATTCAGTGAAAATATATTGAGCATCTAATATACAATGACACTAATTCTAAGCACTGAGTGTATAATCCACTGGGAAAATATAAGAATTTTATGTAAGAAACAAAATATTAAAATATTTATAGCAGATGCATTATATTACACTTTAAAACATCTTTCTCAAAAATAGTCCCATTCAGTAAATAAAATACAATTAAACTGAGAAATGATTTTCAATAACAAAATCACTAGGCTCTACATGAAATATACATAGATTGTCAGTTTTCAAGTTTCTTCTGCATGTTTTTATTTTGATGCATTAGATCTATGCATGATTTATTGAATAGGAATTTCCAGAGAAAGTAAGAGGATGGCAAGGAATAAATGATGAGGAAAACAATTACATAAAATATCTAATATTGGAGGCTTCCTCTCAGCAAACAAATAATAAATAAATAAATAAGATGCATATTTAGATAAAATAAAATGATATAACTGCAAAACATCAAGAAATAAAAGAGAAATTCCTAAAAGACTCTATGAAAACTGTTCACACACCAATAAGCAGAGATGATAACAAAGGTGTTCTTCCTCTAGTGCCATTCGAAAATGTGGAGGATTCAGTTTATTATGAGACAGTTTTTATTTTGTCTGATATACATACACTTCTTAATGTCAAAAATACATTAGAATAAGTTGAATATTTTAACTGCTTAAAACTTTGGCTTAATTTTTTCCACTGGCCAACCATAAGAAAAATGGAATTTGTTTTATAAAGTATGCAGAAAGATAATATTTACCTAAAAATATACAGGGATGTACCAAAAAAATAAAAAGAATAGGTTTGTCTGGAGATTTTTAAAATGTAGTTGGCTTATCTTGAAATTAATAAAATATAATTAGTTTAACAGGCCATCAGAAAAAAATTTAATTGGAGAAAACTAAAATTCTAGAAAATCAAAATAAATTATAAAATTATCAATGAAGTTATTAAAGTGATCTAGCCAACCAATCCCTCAGGAATGAGTTAGAAATCAAGACTACAGCTAGAAGACATAGGGCCACTGTGATTTAGGTAAAAGGAACACATTAATCTGTAGTGTGAAGTTTCTAAAGATGGAAGAGCTCATTTCATGATCCTGTTGACCACAATGCAACACATATAACTCTGAAGGAATGAGCTGGCACCATTAGACAAAAAGGAAACTCTACACGACCATGAGTAAGACAAGTTATCTTTTACTTTCCTAATATTGCTTTAAAAGCACCTTTAACTAGAACATACAATCACATTCTGCAAGGAAACCTTGTGAGACTCTTTGTCTAATGTTTTGCTCTAGGTGGGTGAACACACAACTGAACTCTGAATGTCCTTCAAGGATTCGCAAGACTTGAAAAGAACCCTCAGCTTTACCTAGTCCACCCGTAAGTGGATGTATGAATTTCCTTAATACCATCTGGTCAAGCAACCACCATCTGGCTAGCCAGCTCTCCAGCTTCACCTGAACAAAGGTATCTATTACCTTAGGAAAGTATTCTCAAAATAATCTTTCCCATTTTTTTGAAATTTTAAACCAATAGAAGTAAATCAATTCCTTGAATACATGCAAATGAAATTCCATATTTACATTTTGCAAATCAAACTTTATATAATTGTCAAACGTTTTTGTCCTAATTTTGTCTTCTAAGGTAAATCTTAACTCTCACTTTAAAATCAAAAGCTAAACCACTCAAGTGAAAGTAACACATTGTTTTTCTAGACTAATCAATCCCCACTATTCTCAAGAGAGAAGACACCATTCTTCCAGTCTGTGCTGGACACTTTCTTCTGTATCCACTCCAGTTGGCTCCATTTCTCTTAAAGAATACACAGTGTTCTTAAAGTTGTTTGAGGCAACCAGATCAGAATGATTTTCTCCCTTGTTTTGATTACAAAGGACAAAACAACAACAAAAATACCAATAATAGAAACAGACTATGATGGCAGTCCAGTACAAGTTTAAGATTTGAATCTCTTGGAAAAGGATTTTAAAATTAAGAGTAGGGTACAAGCAAAGTGCATCACTTGTATGGACTGTGACTTCAAAGAAAGAAGCCACATCTCTGTGCAAGAGAACTGGGAACAACAGTAGCATCAAGGAGAGATAGCAATTCCACCAAGATGGAACTGACAGATTTTCCTGAACTTTCTAAAATTCAACACCTGTTCTGCAGTCTTGGGGGGAAAAGTGTTGTGCAAGAAACAGGAAAAAGGAGACCCCAAGAATGTCCATGTCCATGTGGAAAAGGAAATGTAGAATTTGCAGTTGGCAGAGAATGAAATGTTTCTCAATATACTTTGATTCAGGGACGCTATAGACTCACACTTCGGGTGAACACAGAAATACAACGAGTTTTAAAATAATTAAATTCTCAACAGAATTATTTTGCCTTGAATGTTTGTCCTATACTTCAAATATTTTGGTGAGTGCCAAAAAAGGGGAAAATACAGCCACAATATGCCATGAATACAATTATGTGGGAATATCCATTAAAAACTGCAGTAACATGACATGTGTACAATGCTGAACAATAATTGCATTTGCCTAATTTTCCAGTATAATTTAAAATAACATTCAAAGTAACAACAATAACAACAGCCAAAAAAAAAAAAACATAGGAAACTGACTTCACTGAATTTCAAACCTGAAGAACAGTTTAAAGATGCAAATGCAGATGGAAAGACCCCTACAAATCTCCATAACATGTTAATGATATTTTAGCACATGTTCCCTGCCCACTGCTGTGCAAATGAGCCATAAATAATCTCTTCAATAAGACTTTCACTGACAAAGCTGCGTTTTCTCTGGTGAGCTCTTCACTGATTATGCATCCTATTGGGAGAGGCAGATAATTCATGTTTCTCAGATTAGATGTCCCTCCTAGAGATGTTGCCTATCTCTGGAGCAGTTGTCTCAGCCAGGATGCTTTCCCACCTCTGAGTAGGTGCTGGCCACAAAGATGCTACGCCCCTCTTAGCAGCGTGTTATTTGAGATCAACTTGATCAGAAATTGTGGGAATGGAGAGGATTGAGGTCCATCAATTCAGCCAGTTTACCAGTGATCCAATGGATTTAGATACTAGAGTGACATAGAAGCTGAATTTGTTTTAGATGCCCTCCCCCCAATTTCCATAAAATTAAAAACACCTAAGACAGTCCTCATGAAGATTAATCTTCACCATCTCTAAAAATTTCTTTTGTTAAAAATGTAATATTCATTGTCTTCACTTTTTCTTCTACTGTCCCAGTATATACATAGGAGTCATTGTAAAGGAATTTTAAGAAATTGCATAAATCAGGAGGCTGAGGCCAGAGGATCACTGCGAGCTCAGGGCCCACCTGGGCTCGAAAGTGAGCTCAAGGCAAGCCTGAACTGCACAGTGAGACCTTGTCTCCAAAAAGGACCCAAAAAAAGGAAGAAAGGGGGAAAAAAAAAAGAATAAATCACATAAATCAGTTGAAAATTAGTCATTAAATTTCTGTAGCAATGTAGTTAAAACAGTGGATCACTGAAATAAAGATCACAATTCTCTATACATTGTTTTGAACTCTGTAGTACTTGGAAAGTGGCCTGGCCACAAGAACATGCTGTCCTCAGGGTTACCTGGTCAGTTTATTGCAACAGGCAAATGGGGAATAAAAAAAAAGTTAAGAAAGATCAGTTTGGGAAATGAAATCAGAAGAAAAACCCATTTTTCTACCTTTATATAAAAACCATGATCCAGTCCCACCAAGATTATGGTGCACAGGTCTGATCTTTACATGACTCACAGCATGTCACTAATGCTTTTCACACTCATGCTGATATACATATCTTGTAAATACTTCCTCTCATCTGTAATTAGAAATATGGCCTCAAATCCCAGTCCAAAAAGATATTTTCCTTCATTGTCTCCACTCAAGTATGCCTAATTATGGTCTTTTTATGTGAACTCTGTTTCATGACACTGCCCGTTTATCATGTCTCAATATCTCAATACTTGCTGCCTCTTAATAATTTAACACACATGTTAAAAAAGCACTGTGGACTGTCATCAAATTGCTTATGACTAGCACTAGTATGCTTGCCCACTTCTATATTACCTAAGAGTGTCCTTTAAAAATGCAAATGTTGTGTGTCACTCCCCACTCCCACTGGCTGAAAATTTTTCAGTGCTTTTCTATTTCCCTTAAGATCAATAACTCCTGCAAAATCTCTTAAGACTTCATGATTCCTGATCCTTGCCTATCTCTGGAGTCTCATCTCAAACTGAATGCCCACTTGATCCCTCTGATTCTGCAATAGAGGATTTGTTTTTAGTTCATTGGTTAATGTTTATTTATATTTCAACTCTCAGTCTGGGTATTTATTTCCCAGAAGGCCTTCCTTGAACCCTGGAAGAGATGAGATCAATCTGCTATCCATGCCCATAACATCCCATATGTTCTATGCAATTTTGCCTCTAGCATTAATAGCACTGTATATAACTTCTTAAAATCAGGGACTGAGTACCTTAATCCAAAACAATGCTTCTATATTTATATAATTTTATTTATATTTATATAATTTTATTTATATTATATAATTATAATTATATAATATAACTATTATATATAATTATTAATAATATAATTATATAATATAAATTATATTATATAATTATATTTATATAATTTCTGGGTATCTTCAGAAGACTACAGTTATTATATATAGGAAAAAATATTAGGCAGTATAATGAATGGTGCTAGGTCACCTGAAACCTATGTCTATATATTTCCCCAACCTATCTAAATCTAAATTCTCACTGAGTTAGATACAAAAGTAAAGTGCTTTGTCTCCAGCATGTAATAGGAAATTTTATTCAACAAATATTTTTTAACACCATAATATCTCTATTTTATTTTGTCTCCATCAAATGTAATATTTTTAAAAGCACTGTGGGTCCCATCTGTCTAAGTGTGCCTATTCTCTAGCACCCCAACAAAAGAGAAAATAATATCCTAGATGCCTACATGTTTAAAGGCCTTGACCAGGAGAGTAACAGCATTGAGAAACAGTGTGACATGAAGTCAGCAGAATTGGTCAAGTGCAAAATGAGACTTGGTTCATGTAAAATTTACTAGGTCGGTGAGTATAATCTCAGATAATTAGCCTAGAAAGTAAAAATAGATACTTAATGATACAAGAGTGCTACTGAGTGCAGAAAAGAAAGATAAGAGGCAAGAGCAGTCCTCTATTTCCTAATGTTTCCTAGGGTCAAATTTATCTAAACTAATAAAAGTTCATAGTCTTAATTAAAACACAACTGCCATCTGTGAGGAAGAGTCCTCTCCAACTGACTACAGTTCAGGTAGAGAAAGTGAAGCTCACAAAACAGGGAAGGGGACTAACGCTGGAAGTGCTCACAAAATAATTACATATATTCCATTGCACCTTTCTTTCACAAACCTAAATTTTGAAATCTGAGATTTTCAAAGAAATTCAAAAATATATCTGGAAATGTTTGAAATACTAACTGAAAATTTTTGAAGTACTATCTTTCTGACTAGTTGACGGAGAAGATAAAGTCAGTTTTGATTAAGTAGTTGACACCTGATGACCAATAAAAAGCCCACTGCAGCTCATGGAGCTTTGACTTTTCCAGTTGTTTACAGCAAACGAACTCTGCAAGTGAGTAGGAGAATACTTCTTTCAACAAATGTACAACATGTGCCAGTTCACAGACGCATAATAAACTTATAAGAAACCATGTTGACAGTTTCATTGCTTTTGGTAAGACCCTGCAAATACTTGGATATATTATGGTAAACATTTCAGTTTTCTATTTTTTCCCTTCTTGATCCCAACATTCTTGATAGGGGTGGGGAAGGGGCAATGACATAAATTAAGAAAAGGCGTTTCCTTTCTTTTTAAATCAAATGACTCTTCAGGGAATAATTTGAAAGAATTATTAATGGGTTGTAGATATCTTTCACTGAGTCCACAAATATTTTTCTTTGGTTGCTGTGATTTTTATTGTGTGGCAAAAAATTTTCCTTTCTCAGAAGTGTTAAAAATGTTTATCAAATGCATCTGCTACCTTATATTCTGTATCAACAATAACAGACTTTGTTTAGACAGTATTATACATAGCACACATTAGAAACTTTGGACATGTTGCAAAGATTTAATAAGAATATAATCAAAAGCCAAAAGGATTTTTATAATTTAGCTCTTTATCAATAATCCTCATAAACACAAGAAAAAAATGATTACAAAAGTCCTGGAAACCCACTAGATTGAATCCAGTTCATACTTGACTATGTCTTTCATAGCACTGTTTCAACATCCAATTAGCACAGGTAATTATCTTTAGAAAAGCTTGCATAAAATTTTTGGTCTTTTGAACTAGTCCCTTTACCACCTTAGGTTGCCAAGCTTTAAAAATAAAGTTGTAGAAATCTCTTTTTCAAGTAGTATAAGCACACTTTTTTTAAAGATCCATGACTAATATAGCTCAGGTCTGTTTAATTTTCACTGATTACACTGGTGTTTCTTTTTGCCTCCCATTATAGGAAAGCCACTTTCGCTGCCCGCCTTGCAGCTGTTGCCTTTCCTAGGTTTTGCCCTTCACATCTCTCATGTTGACCTCCTGGACAGTGACCAACCTGTGTGGCTCTAGAGCTACTGTTGGCAACGCATGGTCCTGGATTGCAGTGTTTTCTTCACATTGTTAATTTCCATGCCTACAACACCCTGTATGCATTAAAAGGTTGACTTTGGCTGTCTGACAGGAAACATTGCATCCATGTGGAATTGGATGAAAAGAGAACCTTTTAACAAAATACCAAACATAAACCAAGGGGGAAAACAGAACGCTGTAGATTACAGTCTCGGCTGAATGCACTTTATATGTTATACCAAAACACTCAAGTCTGAGCTTGAAGTGTTTAGTTATCACTTCACTCAAGTTAAAGAGATTCATGCCCATTGAGTTTGATGGTTGGATTAAATGCCAGGTATGAAAAAACACTGTTTGTTCCTCTGTAGTGTAGAGAGGTGTCTTTCTTTTTAGAGTTCCCTTTTGTTTGAAGTGAATAAAATTTCCTTTGAAGCACAGGTGTATGCCAAATTACCTCATACGTATTTGTTTCTAGTCATACACCTGTAGCTGTATGACTGTAGTGTTTGTAGTCATACACCTGTAGGCAGATGAATCTTCATTTCATGCTTATGCAACTCAGTGACTTAGGGAAACCCTGTCTCAAAACTTAAAACAAAATATTATAAAGAACTGGGAGTGCAGCTCAGTCCAAAAGCCTTGGGTTCAATCATTAGTACTATAAATACATAAATAAATTTGTAGTACAACTGGCTTATCACTTAAGAAGATGAAAAAACAGAAAAAATATATTAACTACATTTTTTAATATAACAAAGGCTTCTAAAGTTTAATTTTGGTGAACACATAAATGAACAAATTCTAAATTGTATCTGCAAATAAAGTAAACGAAAACCAAACTCTTCTATAAGCAGAGAGATTACTGGCAATTATGCTACGAATTCTTTAGCTCCTTGTGCTCACGGTGTAATGGACAAGACCAGTGAGGAAGCTGGTGGTGGCTGAAAAAAAATGGGCCAAGGGACTATATCAGATATCCCATTTTTCTCTTCCCTGTATGAAAAGCTAACAACACTTTCCTATAGAGTAATGTTCTTAAATTGTGGTCCACAGGTCTTGGGCACCATTGTCATCCAGAGACTTGTTTGCAGTGGAAGGTGTCAGGTCCCACCACAGATGTATTGAATCAGGAATGAGATGATCTAAGATTTGAAACCCCTTCATGAGATTCTGGCACATGCTCAGTGTTGAGAACTATTGGCATGAAAAGTCAACACCTGGAGTCTATCCCTCCTTCTTTCTTGATTAAAAATGGAGTTTTCCACTTAACAAAAATTTAAACCCATTTACAGTAAGTTCCCACACCACTTTCCCCAAAATTCTATTTTTTAAATAATACATAGCCTGGGAAGTCAATATCTCTAAAACACTAGATCCCATCGTCTAATGATACAAATCAAATATTCTTAGAGAATACTGTAGTGCAAGAAGGATGTTATACATAAAGTATCCCCTCAAAGACTCATGTATTGAGAGCACTAATATCACCCGTGAATTGTTCCCAGCTCTTCTCTTCTCTTCTTCTTTTCTCTTTCTTTCTCTTTCTCGTTCTTTTTCTCTTTCTCTTTCTTTCTCATTTTCTTTCTCTTTCACGCTCCCTGTCTCTCTTGTTCTTTTTGTTCTCTTGGGTGTTTCTGGCCACCATAAAAAGAACAGATGCTACTACCGTGGCATCCTCCAACCATAAATTGAAATCACTGAAGCCACAGGGTTGAAATAAACCATTTCCTTCTTTAAATAATATATATCAGGCATTTTGTCCCAGCAATGGAAAACAAATACAAAGGGCTTGTGAGGAATCACAGTCATTACTACAAATTTTCACTGGATGGTAAAATGTTTTTACACTTAGAACAAATTACATGAGAAAATGGCATTTCTCCCTTCAAAGAATATACCATATTTCTTCTTAAAATTTTATTTTATTTTTACTAACATGTATTAATTTTATATATTAGCGGTGTGATATATTCCTATACATAAATACAGTATACACTGATAAGCCCAATTTCCTTTTAGCCATACTCCACCATACATACATCTCTCCTGACCTCTCACAATCATTGTCACTACTCTCCATTCAGTTTGACATTTGTTTTTGTGTCTCTCCAACATACAGAGAGAGTATGCAGTACTTGTCTTTCTGTGTTTGGCTTGGTTTACTCCAGGTTCATCCACTGTGCTGCAAATGCAGGATTTCATTCTTCTTATGCCTGAATAATATTCCATTATCCACTTATGTATTGGATATCACCTAGTTTATCCCTGAATCTCAGCTATTGTGAATTGTGTCACAATAAACATGGGCATGCAGGTATGCCTTCAGTAAGACAACTTCACAGTCTTTGGCATATACTTAAATGCGAGATAGCTAGATCACACAATAGATATATTTTTAGACTTAGGTGTATTTTTAGAATTTAGATATATTTTTAGTAAAGACAGTCTCTTTACTATTCTCCAAAATGGCTGTACTAATTTACATCCCACTAATAGTATATGAGTTCCTTTTTTTCTATATCCTCATCTGCATTTATTTATTGTATTTTTATAGCCATTCTAGATAACGTCAGATGATACCTCATGACAGTTGAGAAACAATATTTATATATTAAATTGTATTATCATTTTGCCTTTCCAAAAATGTATACTCATCATTTTTTAATCTTTAGAATTTAGCATACTATTTTTCGGTCTAGATAGTAAATAACCATTTGTGAATAGATGAATAAGTAAGTTATATAATTAATACAGCTTACTGGGAAAATCACTAATTTTTCCACAGATAGAATTAGGCTTTCTTTCTGATTCATTCACATAGTTATTATGTAAACCTGTATTTCAAAAGATGCTTAATCTTTTAAAAGTTAATTGTTTTACCTATGAAATGGAAACAATAAAATATGTGAGTATAATTTGTAGTGAAGACTACAAGAGAAAACCTATATAAAATACTTCACTAATAACAAGTCATTGAACTAGTTTCACTTCTTCTCTTTCCTCATCTGGCATAGTACTCCCTTTTCATACACAGGACTTTCCTCCTTACGGATGATTTAACATGGATTACACAGAAAATCCATGTACATTATGAATAAAAACACACACATTGCATTACTGACAATTCTGGTTGAGTTTTGTGTGATAGATTCACATCTCCTTTTATCTAATGTAGTGGAGAAACAAATCAGAAACAATCGTTGCCTCATATATAATATAGTGAAGATGTGTATATTATTCAACAATTGCCAAGATCTTTCACATTATCAAACTTGCCTTGCAGTTATTTTGAAGATAATTGGAGCCACCCATTTTGGAGATCCTTTCCCAGTGGCAAAAGGTCGGAGACAGTTCTTTTCATGTACCAACGCAGAAAGGAATTCTTTCTGTAGACTGACCCAAAAATATGCGATGGCGCAAATGCTGAAGAGTATGTTAAGTACCAAGCAAATATAGCCAGGAAATTGCTTTTGGTATTCCTTGAGTTCAAATACTTTTAGCTTCCCTAGAAGTTAACACAATAAGTTGGAAGATACATAGGAAAGCAAGGACAAGGCACTACACACACATACTTGGAAAGGAGACACTAGGTCCAAAAAAAAAAAAAAAAAAAAGCACAAAATATGACCTAGGCCATTCTCCCTGCCCTGACTGAATTTACACTCTGCCTCCAAGTGAGGCTAATACAGTTCAGTATGACATTGACCTTAGCATTCTGGGATGCAGATGCAGTCTAAGTTTAGGCCAGCACACAAGAAAGCTTCAGGAATTATGAAGAATTCTAGAAAGCTGTACTGAATCAAGAGAAACAGAAGCAACATATTTTCTGTTTCCCAAAGTCAAGCAGAAGTGAAAGTGGGTAGGATTTACCATGTTTTGGTCATTTCTGTACTTGTTACTTTGATGAATGGCTGGTGCTCTTACCATTGCTTGGGTTTCCCTGCCTCCAGATACTCCAGTACTTTTCCATGGAGCCAGGCAAAAATGTCCAGTGAAAAACAATGTCATCATTCCTCAGTCTTCTCATTTGTAGATTTCACACTCACTAAGATATTTAGCAGTAAGTTAAATTATATGAAAGGAAATTTGCTCAGTTCTTGGCATATGGCAGATGCCCAGAACATTCAGTTGAAACTAGTCATTTCTTGGCCTTTCCATGACTGTATAATTTTCTTTAGCCACAAAAGTTAAATTTAAAAATAAATCAAAAATAGAAAAAAGTCATCATCATATTAAACACCTTATTTTATGTTACATATTTGAAGAAACAAACTATTACTACATACTTATAGCTTATACTTTATTTTCCAATTTGGACTATGGACTTCTGTACAAGTGAGTGGGTGCCAATCTTTACTTTAAAATGCTTTTTAAAAAATGTAGACCTCCTAAACATAAATGGATATTTGAATAATTGACAAAACAGTGCTACATGAATTTCTATCAAATGTTTTTAATTATAAATATGAAGGAGATTAAGAACCTGTTTAATGAGCTGTTTCATATTTAAATTTGAGTCCATAAATGTTAATTACGTAAGGAAAACATTTTCCATTTCTTTGCTAACTTGATAATCCATACTGTTTATAACATCTATCCATATTATATATGGGTGCTTACAAGCAGAGGTGTGTTGAAATCCTTAGGAAAGGTAAGGCTTGTTCCATTATCTGATTATAAATAAAAATATCAAAAATTGCTCTAAATGTAATATTTAAAAGGTAACAGAAATTAGTTGGGTTAGGTCAGGTAGACATGTCCAGTGGTAAATTTACCCAGACTTGTGTTTGGAAATATTTTTATAAATAAAGCATACTTAATTTTGTTTTTTAAAATTACATGAAATACACTATCAATAAATTATTGAAAGTAACATATGGGGGAAAGAATTAAGATTTGTTTTTCTTAGAATATTTGAGTTAGTTACAGTAACTACAAATTTCTTCAATTATACATTTATCATTTCAAGATCTTAAAATTTATGAAAAAGGCAATTAAAATATATGAAAGGGCAAGCAAAAAATCAATTGCAAAATATCAAGTAATGATCATAAAAATAGATTTGGAAAAATTATATTTGTAGTTAACCCAAAGTTTATCAAACTACACAACTGTCTGGAGTAGAAAATTTAAAACTCTGAAAAATAATCAAGCAGTGATTGGCCAAGCTCAAAAACCCTCCAAATATTTTCCTCACCACTCACTTTAAAAATATATAACAAATGCTTACTTTATCCAACGCAATGTATATTTGCAATATTACTGAAGCTGTTCCGCCAACCAATAGCAGAGGCAACAATGCAGATTGTTTTTATTAATGAACTGTGATGTAACTGAAGACCACAGTCAGTCAAGAATTTGTACCCATTCCTTCCACCACACAACATATGCAAAACAGGTGCCTTTCTATTCATTCAAATCACAGTGAGAGGAACCATTTTTATCTCATATTACTATGTACCTAAGAAACAAGACACAATTGGGTAAAGATATGCCATACAGAAGTACAAATCACTTTGTGCCACAGATTTAAATATTTTGCAATCAAGAGGAACTTTGTAGTAGCAAGTTTCCAAGTGGATTTACTTTGGTACAAGTCTCTCTCAATGAAAAGGAAAAGTTTTTTTTTTTTTTAATTTTCCTACAAACTTGTAGGAGCAATTAGGCTCCAGGTAGAAGATGGAATTTATAAAACCCAATTTTTTGAGCTTCTCCAAGTCCAAAGGAGTATCTCATATTATTGACAAAAGTAATCTTGAGCCCATGGCACCATCTCTCCATATGTCACAATCTTTTATCAATTTTATTAGCAAGACTCATCTTACTAAAGTCACCAACCATGAGTCCACAACAATAGCAAAAGGATAAATATTTCAGTCTGTTTAGCTATAAATTCTATATGACCATCCTGAGGCTATTTCAAAATGATAAATAAAAGCAAAGAAGTTCATTGCTTTTAAAGAAAAAGAATGCCAGCATCTCTAAAACATATAAGTGGACTTTACCTACTGTGCTCAGATGAGAGATTTACTCCTGTTTCCAAAAACTTGTCTGTAACAATAATCGCTAATTAACTCTGGCCACCAGTTATAGGTTCAACATTTAGAAAAGATAGTAGAAAAGAAAATTTCCCAAAAGGGGTTTCAGTAGCACTCGTAAATAACCAAATCCTATCAGAATAATTCAAAACTTTTCCAAAATGATCTAATTATGACCTGAGGTATGCCTTCCTTTATGTGAGGCAGTTTAGAAATAGAAGAAGTACTGTTAGCTTCCAGTGCGTGTATTTTTAATCTTGTTCTCCTTATGTGAAATTTTTCCTTTTGCTTCCTTTTTTTCATCTTTGTTCCCTTTGCTTCTTTTTCTACTGTTACAAAACTAACAAAAAACTAGAAGTGTTAGGGAGGCCTTTGAGAAATAAAACAAAATAATTCAAAATTCTTTATTCTTTATTAAATGACTCTTATTTCAGATATTTGGGATCTGAGTCTCTTGGAAATTGGAATACTTTCATATAGTGATGCTCAACTCATATATGATTTATTAGTCAACAAGGATAAGGTTCAAACAGAGTTTGAAAATGTTAAGCAAGACCATTCTATTCTTTTATATAAAATGTTTAAAACTACATTTAAAAACTATAGCCACTCATTATGAATGTTTCTAATTTAAGGAAAATCATTTGATGATTTGATGATGATTATCGTTATTTATATATCTAGTAATTAGCACAGTGGCTAACCTATTGCAGGCATTCTATAATAAATAAAAAAGTGAGTATATAAGTAGATAAATGAATGGGTGAGTATTCTAGAGGCAGCACTATCAAAACAAATAAGGCTTAAAGTCTTTGGTTCCTTCTGGTTCAAAACAAGTGCCAAACACATGCATCTCACATATGTTTCTCTGTATACTCTTCCCACTCCCATTCTCTCCTTAATGACTTGCTTTCCTGAAATGAACAGTTTTAGATAAATACCAGGTGAAATATGTGCCTAAATAAAGTCCTGGAAGTGATTTTTTTTGAGGTGCTAGAAGCTCCCACACATTGAGGACCTCCCACAAGCAACTGTCTTGGGGTAAATTCCAAATAACAAGGCTTAGTAAAGTCTACTTCTGGGAATGCCGTCTAGTCACCCTTCTCAATCTAAAGAGCTGGACAAAGAAGCTTTAAATTTTTACCCAAAAAAGAGGAAATAAGAGGTGAATTGAAAGCTGAGGGTTTCTTCTGGACTCAGTAGGGAAATTACATGGCACAGAAGGTGCCATACTTTCCTGGCAGAAACACAGCACAGTTGCAAACATTCATACCATGCTGATAGTGCCTAAAGTCAAATAAAATTTAAAAGAGCAATAAAAATGATGGAAGAGAAAGGCAAACCAGTGGATGACTGTACCAAAGATTCTAGGCTTGTTTTGACACGCTGAAATCCATTCATTTCAGGAAATAAAATTTAACCTTCAAAGGTTTCTTTAAATCACATTTTGGTTTGACATTTACTGATCAAAACTGCATTTCCTAGGAAATACATGTGATTGGATAAACATGGTTGGTTGGCACATAAAATTCTAATCAAGTTTCTCAAAATCTTCCCATATTTGTACAATATGCAAAGCTCACTGTTTAGTAAAAATGGGTTGCAGAAAGGCTGGTACTCCAATGTTTACTTTGGGAATTTGCTCCTTGGAGAAGTGACTGTCTTTTATTTAGTCGGGGTGGCAGAATTGGAACAATAGCAGGGTAAGGAATCATTTAGTCAATGGGCTGTCATGATCCGTTGCCTAATTTGAACAGGTAAATTTTCTGTACTTCAACTTTTTCTTTCCCTCCTCTTCTTCCTTTAAGAGAGTGGGAACCAGTTTAAAGGAAATTTTAATGTTCAAAATATTTAAAAATATTAAAAATAGGCAGTGGTTCTGATCTCCAACATCAAATGCCCCTTCCAGTTTTAAAGACATCTTGATCTTATGAGCTGTAAAAAAAATATAAGGATCCATTTCATGTTTTAGAACCAAAGATACCATATACTCCCATATCAAATCTGGCCTGCGTCAGTCACTTAAATATGGCTGCCTGGGATATGAATTATGAGTGAGTGATGCTAGCTATAAGGTGGACTAACTCTGAGTCAGGACCTGAGGCAATGATTTTTAGGGAAGGAGTGATGCCAGACTTAAACTATGTATCCAGAATCAACCACAAAAATGTATTCTCTTATCATTTTGATCATAGTTTCAAGTTTATACAATATAATTTTTAAAGTTGCTATGTACTATGTACTAGACCACTTCTTTCATAGGATTTAATAAGTATCCCCAGAACCAGCCCTTGATGGAAACTTAAGTAGATGCTTAACTGTCTGTCCCTATGAATTAGCTATATAATATATGAAGGGTAAATCAATTTTTATTAATTAATGAACAAGTGTATCACACCATGGATTTCATCATGGTATAGTTTCTCTTTTGTGTATTATTTGATAACGTCTCCTAGGATATGAGTCGCATCACCAATAGGCTTTCAGTCTAAATGGAGTAAAAAGGGGTAAGAAGAAGATGCACTTCTGTTTCTTCTGAGATGCTCCAGTCTTCATCTTTCCTTGGATGTCAGTCTCCTGACTGCCAGTGAAAACTCTTCAGCATTCCAGCATAGACACCTCATTCCATCACAGACCCTCAGCTTCCTGATAGAGACATGCACAGAACTCTACAGTGAGCTCTAGGCCTTCAACTTTTCACTGGATCCTTCAGATTCCCAACATGTAGACAACCCTTTTATACTGCGCCACATCTGATTCAAGATGGTTATTGTAAGCTTACCTCGTAAATTTAGATATATAGATATAGATATAGATATAGATATAGATATAGATATAGATATAGATAGGTATAGACCTTCTGTTTCTGTAGTGAGTGCTAACTGGTAACAATGTCATGCATATGTATTCTTTATATGGGTAGTGAAATTCTGTTTAAAATCACTCTTAAAGTCTTTATCACCAAACTTTAGCAGAGTTCAGTCAGCATTCACTCCAAAGATAAAAATCAAAAATGATTATCTCTGCAATAGGTGACATAAGCATTAATAAGAGGCTAAAAACAATCTTTGGCTATGTTTAATTGGCATTTTACAACAGACTAAACAAAAATATAATTATATTTCAATCTTTTGCTGCTTGCATGTGGTTCATTGTATGAAGTAAATGTGAAAAACTACTTCTCTTGCCAAGTTTTTTCAAGGTATATCATTTCCTTGTGTATTCATCTTTATTATCTGAAGATTTTTTATAGTGAGAAAAGCAATTTTCCTCCATATAAGAAATTATTTCCAGTATAGAAGCCATTAGTTCACTTGAGTTGGGAATTCAGAGGTATGGAATGTGAACCCAGAAACTATGCAGACTACCTGACTATGAGATTAATAATCTGAATCTCTATAACAATGATTTTGTTCCTTATTAAATTTCATACTAATGTATGTATTTATTAATTCTCATAGCTGTGATACATTTGGAATTTATATGGCCAGATTTTTAGGAAAAGGATTTTTGAAAGTTCTGGAAATGAAGCAGTTAATGGAATGAAATTGTTAAGAGATTTATGCTAACCAGGTGTTTGAGCTGCATGAAAAGTCAACCATTTAACACAAATCTTTCTGCTATAAATACTATAACACCAGAAGACACACTGAAGTTTTGTATGGAATTATGGTGTATAAAAAATTAGACATAATGAAAAAACATTGTGTTCAACTCTTCTTGAGTAAATTGACAAGCACATGACCTTCAGAATGCCACACTGTCCTTAAATAAACAACTTATTTAAATTGTCTTATGTTTAGTCAAAGGCAATACCAATCCCCCTAAAGGTATATAATCATTATACAGTGCAAACATATACTAATAAGATATAAAAATTGAAAAAAATATATAAATATAGAATACCCATTCCAAAAATAGATTAATGACTATGATGGCCATACATTTGATTATATATGTCATATCCAAAAACTAATTCATAGGATTCGAATTATCATGGCCTATGACATCACATTTAGAGGAGACTCTCAGTTGCTCTGAGTTATGTGCTTGACCTGTGAACCCTGTTGCCTTCACACTACATCACTGATGATCCTCCTAGTATGGAAAAATCGTGGTTTTTAAGGCGTACAGTTTAAAGGCTTGTCTTATACAAACTAACTACTAAAATGGGGATAGAAGGAGATTTTCCTGAAATAAAAATTATAGAAACTAACCTCAGCGTTGAACACTACTATTATTCACAGGTGGTACTTCCAGGGGTTTTGTAACTTTCCAGAAAGGAATATGCATATACTCCAAAGAAGCTACTGCTGAAATAGACTTCTTTTGAGGGGAAGGAGGGCATGGTTTAACTAAGCTGTGAGATAGCTGTATCTGCTCATAGGTACAGAACTTTTGTGCTTTTCTTTTAGTAAATCAGTGTACTGTCGTTGTCTTAATTTGCTTCTGGGCCTATCACGTAAGGGTTGCTGCTGCACAGAAAGTTTTAATCAAAGCAACCAAACCAACAGAGTAGAGTGTCCTGGTCAAAATCACTCTTTCAACCTTGTTTTGAACTGTCTCTTTTCCAGAGGTTTGGCAAATTTCAAGATAAGCCACTTACTAAAGCGTTCACATTTAATGAGAGGTAATTTTTCTTTAAGAAACAATAATCTGTCACTGAATTTCCTAAAATGTCAAGTATCCATAATTAAATCAGCAGTGATGCTACATTTTCAACCAATCTGCCCTGAAAACTTAAAGTCACAGATCCAAAAACTGGCTCTTTACAAAGACTTCTCACATCTTTACAGCCTGGACATCAGTCTTAAAAGAAAATAATTTTTTAATTTTTTTTATTATTTTGAATGTAGTAAAATACAACAGAACAAGACGGAACAAAGCCAGTTGGGACAGTGTAGTGAAATTGTTATAGAACTTCACAGCAGGTTACCGGGATAACAACAATAGGTACCACAGTATATCTCATTATCTTCACAATAGTTGTTCTTTCAATCAGGTACAGTAAAATCAAAGGAAATACAGAACATTACAGAACTTATCAAAACAGAATATTGAATAGAGCAATATCATTAATCAGAACAAAGCAAAACAGTGATAAAAATATTTGCCTTCAAAGAGATGGTAGAAGGAAATCCCCCTTATTTACTATATTGTATATGGTCAACCTCCCAAGAAATGCTCAGATCTCTGTCTACTTGCTAAATGCGGGGGGGAGGGAGGAGGGGGGCTGTTTGATTTTCAGCCCATGCACCAGTAGACTCTCAGCCACTTACCAGGACGGGGAGCGAGTTGCTTTCTATCCCAGCACCCTAAGTTCCAACATGGCCTGGCTCTCAGGAAATGCTGCTGGTCCTTGCCCTGGGGCTGCCGCAGCTTGAGAAAACAATTGTTTTCTGTATATCTTTTTTTGAACTTCCCATATACATCAGAATGATAAGCATTGTTTAGCATTAAACTTAGTGTATCAGTGTCTATCCTTCCGCTTTCTTTTATGTTGCTTGGTCTGGCAAATAAAACAACTTTTAAGTTTCTACTAGAGCCTTGCTGCTGCAAAAGAAAACAAAAAAAAATTCATTGCCATCACGAATTACTAGATTCCCTCTTGCCTTTTTCATGAATCACAGAATGTAAGGTACAGTTGACTGCAGCCCAGGAATATCAAAAAATGTTCACTGCCCCTGGTGCATCTACAACAGAATTTTAACAGAAAAAAAAAAAGTCTCTTCATATATTTGTTACATTATCCTTTTCATCAAGAGTTTATGGTCAGGGATTTCTTCTTAAAAACAAACAAACATAAAGTCCCATTTCTCTCAAAGATATGTATGAGGTTATTTATTTTTGAAAGTTTGATATGCAAGCACATTCTAAGCCTTACAGAGAGTTCGGGTGTCCCTAGGTGTGCAAACTAGGGCAGAAGTTACCATGTATCACAATTTGTCACCAGGTCTCCTTTCCTTGCCCCATACCATATGCATGTATGCCTCTATGCAAGTCTGTTTGTAGAGATCAAATTTCTAAATCCAGCATGGGCACCTTTGGCCACAGCTACTTCATTCTCCATGGCTACAATAACAGGGAGCCTGACAGGAGACCCTTCACATATCACTGTGTCTCTCAATCTATGGACAAAAATATTGAAGAATGAAGCAGATGGGTGGAAGTTGGAGATATTTCATAAGAGCATTCTGAAAGGAATGCTTGAATCAGAGAAGCAAAAAACATTTGAGTTGCTCCATTCACCAAAATTCATCCAGTGCAACCCGAAAGTTGTGTGTGTGTGTTTCTGTGCGGCCATGTATGTATATTTCTGGAGTAAGTTGCCTGGGCTTTTTTTTTCTCTTGTATGTCTCACTGAAATGTGTATACAAATAGATTCATAAATTTTGTATTTCCCTGAATAGACACTTTATTTCTCTCTTTGAAAGACTAAACTTAATCAAAACCGTAGACTATTAGAATTAGACTATAAGAATTAGACTTTTTAGAGTAAGGTCATTCTGATTGGATAAAAGAATTCATTATGCTATGGTGACCCACATTTTGTAACACTTTCTTCACACGCAAACCATATCTTTATGTGTCACAAATCAAGTGCAGTGAGAAAAGATACTACATAGGTAGATGAAAACTTAATTCATTCAGTCACCGACCAAATTTTCATTGCACATTTACTAAGAGTTCATCAGGTTCTGGAAATAAAGTGAAAAACAAGTGTCATTCCTCTCCTAATGTATTCAGCTTTCAGTAGAAATGCTAGAACTTTCAAGAATGTAAAATTAAAAAGTTCTCTTTTATTATTAAATGGTATTCTAACATCTGGAAGAATGAGTGAAAATTGCTTAGTGAAATATCTACCTTCTTAACAGTATACTAGAATTAACAATGTACTAGAATTCTTTCTGTTATGCATCGAATTATCTTTTCCCAAAATTCATATGTTGAATAACTATCCCTCAAAAATTCAGAACACAACTTTGAACATATGGTATTTGGAGAGGTAACCAATGTAAAATGAGGGTCATCAAAGTGAGTCCTAATTTAATATGGCTTATATCATATTAGGCGATGCTTCTAATAGTCAAAGAACTGCAGTGACTGCCAGTTAACCACCAGAAATTAGGAAAGAAGTATGGAACAAATTCTGACTGCCCTTCGGTGGAAAAAACCTGGCCTGCACCTTGATCTTAGGCTTCTGGCCTCCATAACTGACGAATTTCTGTTTTTAAGTAAACCCACTTGAAGTGCTTTGTTATGGCAACCTGAGAAATTTTAAAATGGAATATTTCTAACATTTTATTTAAAATGTAATAAACTGGACAAAGACAAAAGACATATGATGGCAGACTTTTAAAAGATGGAAATTTTTAATTGACAAATTTTTAAATTTTCTGTAACAACATAAATAAAACCAGCTGCTTAGTTGAGCCTCAACCCAAATGTGCTATAAAAAGATTCATACCCTTAAGTTAAAAGGATTTATTTTTACTTCCAATGTAAAATAAACTCATAAGAACAGATTAGTGGGACATTTGGAACTTTAGTTCACCAGAATTATAATACACAAGAAATAAATTCAGTAGAAAAAAATAGCCTCACTCTTAGTGAGGAAATGATCTTTAAACATGCAAATACAAGTATGTGTGTCTCAAATCAAATATGGTAAAGAAAGGTGCAGTGTAAAATTTAGGATTGACTGTATTATTTTTCAAAAGTTAAATTAATTCTGATTTTTCCCAAAAATATTTATCTCTGCAACCTTATTCAAAGTGTCCAATAAAATGACAAAATGTTATATCACTCAAAAATCTTACTGTTATCAAGATGACAGAGAACCAAAATCTAAATACAAAACCAAGTTCAATTTGAATTGATCTATTCCTATAAAAATATAGTGGAAAAAATACATTTAAAAAATGGAAAGTTCCAAGTTGGTAATTGTTTTGAGTCAATGAAAAGTTCTAAGTTTAATTATCCTGACTCATCACTTTGATGGCTACTTTAGATTTTATCATCTTTTGTGTTTAGAAATTTTCCTACATGTTGCTATATTTTTATTTATGTATAATGATTTAATGAAATAAAATTTTATGTACTCAGGCCTTCTGACTTAATCTTCAAGTGATCTGCCCATTAGGAGAGTCGTAGCTGTCTTAGCATGGCTCTGGTTTTTTCTCCTGTGACACAGCATGTAAACTTAATCTTCCCTTACCTATCCTACTACTTGTACAACACAACAAACTATTTTTATTTTCCTCATTAAATACTTCTTTATTTCTTTACAGATTCTCCTATTAGCACTTAACACTACTAGTTTAGATGATCCCAATAAGGTCATAATTTGTAACATGAATTTTTTTTTATTTTGTAGTGAAAGATTTTTTTAATTAATTAAGTTTATTGGTGTACTTTAGGTACATATCATGATCACAGTCATCATAGGGAATTTGTACCAGCACATGATATAACTTGATTCATTTTTTTTAAGTCTAACATTTATTTTTCTTCACTTCTAAGTAGTGGACACAATGGGATATTATAGAAAAACTAAGAGTCTAAGATGAGGCAGTTAATAACCAAAATTCACTTGGTGTTTATTACAGAATGATGCAGCAACTAAATAATTAAGTAAAAGCCAGAAAGCCAGTGGCTTAACAATAATGAGTAGAAACTAGTAGATTAACAAAGAATAATGGCAAGAAATAAAAGAAACCAAAGCTTGATATGGTCAAAACTCTAGCAGAACACAAGTAAATCCCATTCCAAAGCAACAGAAGCTCTTTGTTAGATAATGTGTTTTATACTTGTATCCAAATAGTTTAGCCTCAGGAGTTAAACCTACACATGGTGACAAAACAGTTGTAACTGATTAAGGAACATTAAGAGAAAGAAAAACATTTTTTTAAAAAAAGCTCATTAGGCTGATCAGTGAAATAAGAGTAAAAAGGTATTTTCGTAGTAAGAGATGGTACAAAGAGAAATAAAAAGAAACAACATGGGCATGTTCTAGTTTCAGCCATCATGGAGCAGCTATTATTGGACTTAACTTCTCACTATAAACAAGTATAAAATCTAGACAAAACATATATAACAACTGTTTGCAGGCATTGGACAGCAGCCAATGCAGGGCTGTGGTCTTTGAGAGAAAATAGGCAAACAAGATAAACATCACATAAACCCAAAATTTCTCCCTGGGAGCATTTTCCAGACCACAGTTCAGGGAAATAGAGCCTAAGTAAAGATGAACAGCTTGCTGGACAGCAGAAACAGGGATCAGGATACAAAGTAGTCAAGAGAAGGGGCACCAAAAAGGAGAGAGACGGACAGACAGAGACAAAGAGAGACAGACAAAGATATGGCACTGAAAGTTGGTTAGAGAAAAAAAACTACAATGAAGGAACCCTAATAATGTGTGTAAATCTTCCCCTCAGATCCTTAGTGACTTTCTAAGAAACACATGTGGATGTCCAAGCTTTGGAAACCCAGCTGGCAGAAGCCATTAAGATGCTGGAGAGCAGAGCAGAGCAAATTTCTGAGGTGCAGACTTCACAGGCAGGCAGTGATTAAGACCTAGACCATTCATGTGAGTCTCCAGATATACCACATTCTTGAGCATGGAGTAAAACCTTCCTGTGGGTGAAAGCGCCATACTTTAGGAATAAATGTAAAATGGAAATTGACACCCTTCCATGGAATTTTAAAGAGCTTTTAGGTAAATAAAGAAGGTAAAGGTGACCCACAATTAAGTTTGTTTCTTACCAGAATAAAATTTAGCATTTCTTTAAAGAAGATAACAAATCAGATTACATCCAATATATATATATATATATATATATTACCTATATAGTCGAAAATATCAAACTTAAGAATCAGATTTTTAAAAAGTGCAATAATTGGGAAGTAGAATGATACACATGGGCTTAGTGGTAGATTCCTATAATCCCGGCCTTTTTTTTTAAATCAGGACTCAAACTCAGGACCTTGCACTTGCCAGGCAGGTGTTTGTGCTGCTGGGCTATATCTCCAGCCTGAGAGAAAATGATAAATAAAATTAGAAACCAAAAAGATTCAAGTAGTATAATTAACTTATGAGGAATTCAAAAGATATACAAAATAAGATGGAGATTCAAAAAGGGCAAAATACATTATCTATACTCGAGAACACATAATATATATTTAAGAGCACATTGAGCACAATAGAATACTAAATTATTAGATTTCAAAAAAAATTCAACAGGAAAATACCTCAATGAACATGCAGAGCAAAACATATACAAAAAGCAATTTTTGTCTAATGATGAGGTCAATTTAACTCTCACTATTCCACGCATGCTCTGGAAAGTATTAAAAACAAAGCCGCGAAGTGATTCTGAGTAATCAACGTCATCCCACAGCATAGCCCAAAAACAATTAAAGCAACAGAAACATAGCACCCAGCAACTTAAAATCATGATACAAATTATTCTTACATCCTCACTTTCTACATGAAGTGCTGTATTATTTAAAGGTAGACTATATTAAGTTAAAGGTATATGCTGTAAATCTGAGAATAAGAACTCAAAATTATGAAACTAAAGCAAAGCACTAAAGTAATTGGTCCAAAAGCAAACAGAAAAATAAGAACAAAGTGCATATGTGCACAAACATGCATACAGACACACATGCACAAACACATACACAAACACATACACAAAAAACAAATAACAAGAAAGTACATTTAAACACAATCGTAAACATGAAAGCCAGAATTTGAAAAATGATGCCAAGTATCCATAGCCTAATATCTGTAACCTGTGACTATACCCAGATAGTAAATGTGGCTTTGCAGGCCACATAGTTTCTGGTTCCAACCACTCAACTCTGTCATTGGAAGAATGAAGATGCTAAGAATGAGATGACAAATGAAAAAAATTCTGATACTCTAGGGACAGTGAAAAATAGTACAGGAATTTTGGAAAACAGTTTGGAGTTTTCTTATAAAATTCAACATGTACTTGCCATGTGACTGACTTCCACTTTGACATATTTAGAAAAGAGAAATAAAAACCTAGAAACACACAATTTCCATGGGAATGTCCAGAGTACCCTTAGTCACAATAGCCACAGCACTGTATTAGAATGAATGAGTCCAAACATCCCTCAGATAGTGAAATAATAACATAAGTCAAAGTGCAGATAGAGTTCTTAGCCCTGTAGTCATGCTCTTGGGAAGTTAAGGCAGGAGAGTCATGAAGCAAGGGCCAGCCTGGGCTACCTAGCAAGTGCAAGGCTAGTCTGAACCATACAGTGAGACTCCATCTCAAAAAACCAGAGTAACCAAACTGTTGTATCCACTACTGTTGCACTCAAATAATAAATCTCAAGAGCATGCTAAATGAAAATAGTTAAACATGAAAGTTCATATAAGTTAAACATGTATTAAATTCTGTAACAATCAACAATTGAACAGAAATCAGAGCAGTGGCTTCTGGAGCCTGGAGTAGAGAACAAGAATTGACAGCAAAGGAGTACAAGGGGATTTTTGGAATGATAAAAATGTTCTTACATTATCACTGTAGTAGTAGTGGTTAGATAACTGCAAAACTCACTCACTGTATATTTTAAACAGATGAATTTTATGGCATGTAAATTGTACTTAGCAAAGTTGATCACAAAAAATCATTATGGTTTGATTTGCACGGTTGTAAAAATTCATCAAGCTCCACACTTACAACACGCTCCCTTGTCTGTATGTATTTTATTGTTCAATGTAAAAATTTAAGTGTTTAAATATTAAAAGAAATTAAATTATGTGCAAAACTCTTTGGAGGGTACACTTGAATAGGTGAGTTTTATTGGATGCAAATTGTGCTTCAATGAATTGATTTTTTAAAAAAACTATTGGATTCAATGTAAATTCATTTTATTTACTGATTGTTAGTCCAGTGCTAAACAAATTGATTGCCAACAAATAATCTTATAGAGAGTATCAAAATTAGCGAGTGTGTCTTAGTGCTTATATTTTCCTTTGGTTGGCTACATACAGTGCAAATAGGTGCTTACAGGAACTGTATTCACAAAAACAAGTTGCTATAGTATGACAGGTAGCAAAGTGAGAACAAGATCTACATTCTCAAAAGCTGTGAATATACTTTTCTATATGGATTCTGTTGATGTAAGCATAAAGTGGAGAGATTAGATTATCCAGTTGTCCTTCAATCTAATCACAGAATCCTATACAGTAGAGAAACTTTCTCAAGTGGAGTAGAGGAAAATAAAAGCACAGAAGGGTGGACAGAGAGACCTGACATTGCAGGCTTTGGAAAAGGGAAATGGAGCCACAAGCTCAAGAATGTGAGTAGATTCTAAAAGCTAGAAAGGGCAAGAAAACAGATTCTCTCCTGGAACTATCAAGAAGAAATAAAACTGTGCAAGTCCCTGAGGTAATAAACGTGTGTTGTTTAGGTCTCTAACTCTGCAATTAGCAAACAATAGGAAACAGACACTCGTGGTCTCTTAATTCATTGACAGGGAAATAAGGTTAAAAACCACAAGAAGAAAGGAAAAAAGACTTTACTAGCAAAAAGTTTACGTTTTAGAATCAGAAAAAAAAATTATTTCTAGCTATGCCACTTGGTAGTTTAGGCCCTGTATCAGCCAGTGTTTACCAGAGAAACAGATATAACACAGTGTATACAAATATATGAGAATTTATAAGATTGGCTCTCAATGACCACCCACAGAGTAGGATATGGAGAGCTCAGAGGACCCGCTGCATCCTGGAGACTGAAGGATCCAATCCAGGAGGCTGATGGGTCTGCGTGGAAAGCTGAAGGGTCTCCACTAAAAGCCAGAAGATGATGCTCAGAGTGCAGGTGAAGGCTGGAACTCCTCCAAAGAAACAGAAACAGATGCCATCCTTCTTCATTTCCCCTTTTTACCACGCAGGCAACAAACCACACAAGGGTGGGTCTTCCACACCTTAGGGTATACAATTGCTGAGCCAATTTAGCAGAACTTCTCTTACTCAGATTGATACAATCAATCAACTGTCGCAGGCAATTTATTCCCTGAGCCTCAGTTTCTGCTATAAAACACAATGCTTAGAGTAACTCATACAAATATTGGAAGAATCAAGTAAAATAATTGTAAAACAATGAGTTTAATTATAGCACATAGTAAAGATTCAATAAATTGTAGTATGTTACTTTTACTGAGGAAAAATCTAGAAAAATTATTCACACATAGGGCAATTCCACATTGAATTACTTTGATTTTAAGGTTAGCATTAATGTTGAAAGGATCTAGTTTATTGGCCTAGTGGGAACTCGGTCATTTTAAATGAACAGCATGGATAAACAAGCAATTACTTAGTTTTTCACCTGGAATGAATTCCTCACTAAGCATTCCAAGAACATGGAAAGTAGTCCAAAATGAGGTTCTACATATAACCAAAAAACATGTTTTTATTTCATCACTGACCTCATGGGGGAAAAATCATTTTTAACTCAAATGGAATTAGGCAGATTGTGAATAAATAGACACATATTGGATGTTTAAGAATATTGGTAAATGTAAGGGGTTTTAAATGACTAACAGCCCATGGAACTCACAGAATACGTTTGTATGTACCAAGAAAGCACTATTTTAACTCTGCTACCATGCGTACGGTAATAACACTGAGAATCCAAATTTTCCTTTCTCACATTCCACATAACATTTTTAACATTAGTCCAAAACCAAAGTTGAATATCGAGGAAATAATTCAATAATAAAGCAGTTGGGTTAATTTGGGGGAAATAGGTAAAATGCATGCACTTTATGAAAAATTTTAATAGAAAAACACCTCCTCTGTGACTAGAATCAATTCGCTCTCTCTCGCTCTCTCTCAGTTGAATCCAGGACCTTGCATTGAGCTACATTACCAATGCTTTTTACTTTCTATTTTGATTTTTTTAGAAAATCTTTTTAGTATATATTTGCAATTGTATAGCAGTTACACTGATCTTGCAGAAGTGGTACATATACATTTTACATCTTGATCATTTTTATTCCCCGTGCCCCATGCTCTCTCACTCTTTCCTTCCCCAGACCTTCTTCCCATCTACACAGACTCTACCTCCCTGATTCCTACCATCTCTCTTTTATTTTGCTTTTCAAATTATATGTATTTAGGGTTTCTCTTATTAAAGTAGCCATGGAATAATTAACCTTTGTGTCTGATTTATTTTGACTAGCATCATGATAGGAAGATACATCCATTTTCCTGCAAATGTTTCAAAATTTTTATCACCGTGTAGTACCCCACTATGTAATACACCCATTTTCTTTGTTCATTCTTCTATTGAATTTGAAACAGGTTCTCTCTAAGTCAGGAAGTTGCCCAAGTAGAGTTCAAAATTGCAGAATGGTCTTCGAGAGTATTGTGATTATAGGTGTGCACTGTGATGCCTGATTTATGCTTGACCTTTCTGAAGAATAACAAAGCTAAGTCTTAAAGGTTTAATAAAAGATACACCTTTCAGGCAAAGAAAGAGAGAAAACATTTCTGGATAAAAGCAAGGACAGAAAAAATGATAATTAGCACTCTTTTATGCCAATCTGTTATACTGTTGTAGCGAACTGGAATTAGAACTGATCATCTCCATAGATGCTTTTCATTGAAAAGGCATTCATAAAATTGATTATACATTTTTATTGAAAACAAAAACGGTTGAGATACACACAGAAAAGCTCTAAGTAGATGGAGGGGAGCTTTAGGTTTAGCAGGATAAAATAAAACCATGGTCGAATGTCTTTCTATGTCTAGGTATGCACAAAATCACCTTTGTGTTATTAATACTGTTCTTAGCATTCGATGCTTTGTAATGGAAAGTTGGAAACAAAGAAAAAGCTAAATATGTGTGTTTTAATTTATGTTATATTTCAGCACATATAAAGATAAGACCAATATGGTAAAGGTCCACATACCTATTAGGTATTAAAGCATCAGAAATTCTGTTGAAAAATATTATTAATATTTTCTTATAATTTCATATTTGCCTTTTGACTTTCCTCATGGAGAATTAACTCCTGCCTGGTTGGATTTGTTAGACTTCCTTATGATTTCAGATGATAATTTTGTGGTTTCTTTTTAATTTTGATTCAATTGCAATATACTCCAATTATGAGATATTAGGCATTGTCTAATTATATCTTTTATATAAGTTCTCAATTTTTCCAATATCATGTATTGAATAGTCTATCATTTTCTCACTGGCCTAAGGCACTATTTGTAATATGTACTCTCAAACATTCCTAGATGGGGGTGCAACTTAACATCAATAAGTAATATGCACCAGAGTTAGGGTACACATTTTCTTTAACTAGAAAATCCTCTGAAAATTTATCTCACAGTTATACATGCATTGAGTCAAAAATATGGTAGTTACCAGATTGTTCACTACTGTGTGTTTGAAATAGGCAAAGTTGGAAATCATGTAAATGTCCAAAAATAACTGATCAAATAAATTATGATACAATCAGACAGTGAAATAATAAGCAGTCATAAAACATAATAGGGAACATACAAAGAACTCTAAGACCTTTTAACTTTAAAATTTTTATTTTAAATTGAAGAGAAAAGGGAATGTATGTTAGTGTACAACACATGCAAAATATCTCTGAATGAAAATGTATTTGTTACCTGTGTGAAGAGGAGTAGTTGAATTTCAGGAGTGAAAAATAGATGTTTCTCCGAATTCTCTTTATTTTTTGAATTTTGAACCATGTGCATATCTTACATAGTAGAAAACATTAAATAAAAAGGCTAAGTTAGAGTGAGAAAAATGTCTCAATTCTCTTTCTGTTTTCTGAATTTTGAAACATGTGAATATCTTGCAGAGTAGAAAACATTAAATAAAATAATTAAGTTAGAGTGAAAAATAATAAGAAATCAAACAAAAAGAGTAAAAGGCCACTTGAAATTCTCAACTCTAATCTAGTCAATATAATCTGTAGGTATGTGGTTGGGCACTCTAACCACAATTTGAAAGCTTTATTATTTTTAAAATTTCTCAATTTCAAATTATTACCCAACAACATGTATTGAGCACTTGAGTTAATAATAAAAGCAACTATAGATGAAAGCTTTCTGGTAGATTAAATTAAAACTATTGTGGTTGATCCAGTGGTAACTTCTTAAATCAGAGAAAGAAAAGCAAATTTTTCTAGCATTTCAAAAACTTGCTTTGACCTTCATTTTTACCTAGTACTAAATTAACTTACAAAAAAATCATCAAACACACTACTTGACCTTATATTTTGTTTTTTGTTTTGTTTTTCCAGTTAGAAAAACATACAGTGTCTCCCATACCCTCCCTCAGTCATCTCTTACCGCTGCTTTATCACATCTCCAAATCCTCATTTTTGTCTTCCATGATGCCTCCAGAAGTCAGAAGAAAAATCACTGGGCGTTGTGAGCTGATGAGCAAAAAGCAGAGGAAACTTTTTTTTAGTAAGCCTACACCCAAATTCAATGGGCAAACCTTGTTTCTACCTCATTGTTCACCATGTCATATTTCACCATTATTCCATGATCAGTCAGTGTAAACATAGTCTTTAAAAGGTAACAATTTTAGTCTGTCCTTCTTAACTAAGTCCATAGCAAATATGTTTGCTTTTCTTTTATCTTCAGAATTTGGGTTCACTAACATAAATCTTTCAATATGAGTATCTTCCAAATAATCATAATAATAAGATGAAAAACAATCCAATAAGTCTGAAGGTTTTAAGCAGTTTCATAGGCCATAGTCTAAAACAGGAAATTAAACAGAATTGGCTTAGTGATACTTTATTGAAATAATGACATGAAATTTAGGTTTTGTAAACCTAAAATAATTTTAATTCAATATTTGTAATTCTTCTTAAAAAATAAGAGAATTCAACAAAACAAAAAATTTTCCCAAGAAGGTAGAAGTGGTGTCTTGTATATGTATTATTTCTTTAAAAACAATAAATGCTTATTAGTAAAATGATTTCTTATTTTTAAGTCTAAAATTCTTTCATTTCTTCAATTTAAAAATTTCAAGAATTATTCTTATCTCACACTCAAATCAAAATTATACTTTTAAAAACTGTTCATATTGATACAGCTTTAACTTATTTTTCTGATAATTTTGTTTGGAAAAATAAAACTAATACTGGAATAATACTCTAAATCAAGCTTTCTAAATATTTCATCAAGCAGACAAAAGAATAATAAATTTCAATCTGCCTGTGATTCTGAAAGTACATATGAACAATGATATTGTTAAACTGTGGGGAAAAAATTTTACATGTATGAGTATATTACTAAAAGGCAAAAGCCAATGAAAGTAAGCTAAAATGGTCACTAAAGGCCATTACTTACATACACCTACATTTTGCACGGCTAGAGTATCCTCAGCCTTATCCATTTAACTGCATAATAAAATACCATGCTATTTTTCTAACTGCATTTTTATAACAGAACCCCTAGCAGACTAATTGCTTCAAATTTTAGCCTTCCCATTGTCCCCTAGCATGTGTCTGAGAGTTATTCAGTGGCATCTATCTGAACTTTGTTTTGCCCTGAGGACATAATATTAAGCTTATACCCAATACTCAAATAAAATTGTACCTCCTGGACCAGATTCAGACATCAATGAACTCTTTTATCTTGAAATTATATTCCACTAAGCTGAAACCTAAAGAGAAAAACAATTTACCTTTCCAGTACAAACTTTGCTTTCCTACCTTTGCCTTCTCTGGTACCCCAATTTGAATTTCCCTACATGCCCACTTGCAGGTTGAGGCCTCACCTTAGGAGTTAGGGTGTGGTATCAGTCTGACAGAAACTGAGGCCATATTACATGGATTTAGACTGCTGTAACATTCTAATCGCCCTTTATACCCATCAAATAGACCCAGGAAAAAACATGGCTAAGTCTCACTTCAGGATATGTTTAGGCCCAAAACAAATACCCTACCTTACTCAGTGACTTGCTGCACTTTGGCTTTCTTTTACCTTCCATAATGACCTCAGAAAACATATTTGTCACCACAGGTCTCCCTCTAAAACTAAATCCCTTCCACCCTAGCAGACTTTCTACCACATTATGACATCTTGAACTGACCAGTTCCTATCCTACTTCTGGATTAAGACAGACTTATTTAATTGCTTTAATACTACTTTATAGTCCTGTTGATTCCTTACATTCATGGACTTGCTCAGTTGACCTTAGATATGCCTGATTCTACTCGACTTCTCTAAACAGGACCTCTCTACAGTTGAGTTTTTGAATCCTATCCAAAAGTCACCCAGTTTTTGTCTCCTTGACCATCTGCCACAATAACTTAGTAAAGGGCAGGTAGGAGGAATGAAATCTCCATACAGAAAACCCATAGATTTTAAGATATGACCTCAACTTCACTCCAGAAGAATAGATATTATGTAGATTTCAATATTTACCCATTCAGTCATCTCTAAAATTTTTATTCAGGGAAAGAAAAAGAGTGTAAAAAAGATTTTAAATACCTGTGTCATTTGTGAGTCCTACATCATCTGTGATACTTACCAATGCATATATTTAGTAATAGTTTTCATATCTTAATGAGTCTGCAAACCTAAGTTGAGATAGCACTCTGCAGACTAATTTGTTTTAGGAGAGCTAATAAAAGAAATCTGAGACCATTTTTATAGACTATACTTACTTAGAACTGATCTTGTCTACTTTGTAGAGATCTGGCAAAAGCATAATTCAACAGGGAAGGCAGACAAAAAAATAGGGAAGTTCTGGGTAGTGATATCCATCTCAGTGTAAAAACAATCACTTCGAAGAAAACAACTGGGGGAAAAAAGGGAATGAGTGTGCTGAAATAACTACTTAATTGCCTTTCCTGTAATTTTCTTAAAGTGATTAATTTCTAATATAAAATCATTCTCTCTTCTCAAGTGCCTACGTGATCATAGGATCCCACAGGGGTGAAATGCTGGTTGATATCTTTTTCAAAGTCCAATAATGCAGGCTTTACAACAGCTAATAGTGCACCAGACAATGGGTGGCTGGCTTGTTAGCTGAGCTCTGGAGCCTCAGAAGGAAAAATCAGACTGTGGTGTCTTGAAGCTGAGCGGTTTGCTTTGAAGCTTCAATAAAAGGTGTTTGCATCAGAAAACTAGCCTGAAACTAATGTCAAAGGAGCTATAACTCAGTCATAAAGTCCCCACGTGATTGAGTCCTTGGTTAGTAGAGCTAGAATTACCATTGTCCATTGATACTTAGCTACAAGTAACCTGATAGAAAAACCAGAAGCAATCACAGTCTACCAAAAAGGAAAATTATACTGACAAGCAAAATCCTTAAGAGACTGTTCCTTTCCATCCACTCTGTAAACATCAGACAGAGAACCCAAAGAAGAGGGAGGGCAGAGAACAGAGTTAAAAGTGCATTTGGGAGAAGGCACACTTTCTTCTAACTGTTAGTCCAAATTGTTATGAGGATGTTATGCCACCAAACTGACAGTCAACTTGTAATACCAGTTGAACTGAAACAGCATGTTGCTGAATGTGGATGGCCCACCTGAGGATTGTTGTCAAAGTAAAAGGGAGAACTGGAGAGGAAGAAGTGGTATTGTTGGTTCTTGTAGGTGCTGATTTTCCTATTGCCATTGGTTCTCCTGGAGGAGCTTGTTGGTATGAACTTGGCTATTACCGTTCGAGGAGATCAAGACCTTGTTGTCTCAGAGAATGGCTGTGGTTTACTTTAGGGAGCTCTTGTCTTCACTGCTTCCTGGTTCTGGAGGGATTGGGCCTTCCTGGCGCAGAGCCATGAACCAGACTTGCATGAGTCATCGTCATGGGCTCTAGGTCTTTAGCTGGGCTAATGCAGGGTATTGCTGTGGAATCCAGGCTCTCAGCTGTATTCCTGGGGTCTCAGTGTAGGGACAGATTTCCTGTATTTCTTGTATTTGACTCTTTGGGTTACTGTTATAAAATAATTCTATAAATTACGTGTTCTGTATTACCTTGTTTTCCTTGCAAACTCTGACTACAAAAATGAGTAAAGGGGACACTGAGTGAGTAAGGTAACTCTGTGGCAAATGAAATAAAAATGAGAAAACCCACAATTTTTCAGACACTAAAAGTGAAATTCTATGGAATCCAACTGGGAGGTCATTAAGCAACCCCGACTGTGTAAAAGAAAATGCAGGCACAGTTGAAAGACTACAGTGGCAGTAGAAAAATGCATATTTCACCATTGTATCTGCTCAAAATGATTACAGTTGTGTTTATTTTCTATATATTATTGATAAGCTAAAAAATGCCAATCTCTAAAAGAAATTTTCTTTTATTTTTTATGCCCTCAAAAAGTTTCAGGAAAGTGATCACCCTGCCTATTCAAAAGTATACCAGGCATCTTCTTCCCTTCTTCTGATGTTTCATAATTCTTTTGGCTGAGCATGTTCTTTATGGCACAGAAACTTGTTTATAAGCATTAGATGCCTATATACTTGTCCTAACATGTGATAAAATTTTTAGTTCTGAAAGAGTAGGTCTTATTCTAGCCAAATGACATGACTATGGTTTCTGCTGTTTTACACTAACTTGTAAAAGCATAATATAAGAATCAATTAGTCTTTCCTTTTTGGTAAATTGCCTTACTCCTGAGCGTGCATTTTGTACATATATTGTCAAAGCGGTCAAACAATTGTCTCAGTTGGCTTTCTGCTATTATAACAGAATCCCACAAACTAGAAAATTTATAAGGAAAAGGAGTTTGTTTTGACCCCCAGTTCTGGAGGCTGGGAAGTGTCAGAGGATAATGCCCATGTCCATTCAGCTTCTGATTAGGTCCTCATGCTCTCTCTTAACATGAAGAAAGGATGGACAGAGAAACATGCAAGAAAGAGGTACAAACAAGAGAGGAGTGCTTGATCCATTCTGAAAACTAATCCACTCCACCAAGAGCTAACTTTCTCCACCAAGAATGGCACCTATCATTCATAAGAATAAAACCCTCAGGACTATATAATTCCCAGTGTGCTCCATCTGCCAATCATACCATGTAGGTAATCAAGATTCCAACACACAAACTTTTGGGGCATACAGTCAAACCATATCAACAACCAAGCATGCCAACAAAACTTCAGAATATATATATATATATATATATATATATATATATATATATATCAATGATTTAGTAGGACTATTAATTTAATTATTTTTTTTCCAAAAGGTGACAGAATGTTGCAGTGATGTGTACAAAAACATGGAGGATAACAAGTTAAGGGAGAATTAGGAACTTGAGGGTTTGATAGGATAAATGGATCATAGCAAAGAATTTGCCTTGTCTTCTAACATTTATGGAATGAGCTCATCTTACAAGAGATTAATAGTCAACACTCTCAGGAGTTTAAGCAATTTATACTTTGAGAGTGGGACTAAGTAAAAAGCACATGGGAAATTTGGATGATAGTACCAAAGCAAGACTGCTGCAGTTGATTAAATTTATGGCCTGGAAAATTATTTCTTAGCCCAACTGTTACTGCTTACGTAGAAATATTTTTTTGCCAATAGTTGTTCAACATAAAGACATGCTGCCATCATTGCATAAAAATAAACATAGAGATCAGAACCAGCACCCAGAATTACATCAGAGGAAATAAGAGGGAAGCCCTTGCTCCAGAAGAATAAAATGTGGCAATTTTCAAGTGTTCTAAGCCAAATATTCACAAAAAGATTTCTTGCCCCCTAAAAAAGATTTTCCCAATTTGTTTATTTTGTCGTGTTCTGCTTGGAATTTTAAAAGTTCTTTATTGTTTTATTTTAAAGGACAAACTCATAAATATTTATAGAGAAATCTTAAAACAGAAAAGGAGATTAGAAATGTTTTTGAATGAATGCATTGTTTCATGTGAATTGAATTATACAATCAATTTTATATGGAAGAGAAAGAAATCACAAGTCAAAAGTATAATCTACTTCATTACACATTTTAAATGATACGGAAAATAAAGACAAATCCAAATGTTATTTTTTAATTATTAATTTTAATACCCAGATTGGTACCCAAGAGATATAAGCAACATTATGTAGCAGTATTAAATATTACCAAGTGAAAACATTAACCAATAGTTAATAAATCTTCATCTCATATTTTACATTTAAATGTATGTCACACACTGATAACCATATAAAATCTTGTTTATTACATGTTCTTTTCGATTTGCTATTTTCTCTTATATCTAAGATGACATTAAAATGTATCAATTACTACTCACAAACACATAAAATTGAATTATATTTGTGTTTTATTAGACAGTGTAGACAGTGGTAATTTTCTGCAAAATACATTTGTGTTTTATTGTAAAACAATGTGGTTTCTTAAAAAGTACATTGACTTTAGTCATTAAAAACATCTTTGTATCCACATAACCCTATAGGGATTCAAATTAATTGTTTCTGATAATACCTTCATTACTAAATACTATGTAAAGAAAGCAGGGCTTTAAAAAATGTTCATTTAAATAGATGATTTATACTTAAACAGGTCATATCCCTATTATAAAATTATTTTAAAATGTAAATTAAACTCTATATGTTCTATTTTTTTAAATATTGAATTTATTTCTTCTAGAAACCTCCTATTTCTCAATACAACTACTATATATGAAATCAAAAGGTCTCAAACATACAGGATAAATAGCTCTGATTTATGTGGTTCTTCTAATTAGATCATTAATTGAGCATCAGAGGTACTTTTCCTAGACACATCTTCAAAGAAGGTATACATATATTTGGCTTTGGTTTAATGGTAAAATAACTCACAAATTGCATCACAGACCCTGTAAATAACAGAAAAATAGAAAAAGTACTAAAGAAAAAAGAGGCCCTTAGTTTTACATTTGCTTTTACTAAAATGGTATGGAAAAGATTTGTCTATATTTCTGTCCCTAAATTCTGGACAACTATGGTAAGAGAAACTGGTCACTAGTAACTCATTCATGCATCCAATATTAATCGAGAGCTCTCTAAAAACTAAAATTATCAAATTATATGCTATCCTTGTAAAAAATAAACGGGGGGAATTCAATGTTTAAAATTCTTACTTCATATCCTAGATTATGTGTTCTCATTAAAGCTTAGGAAACAGTGGTACCATAGTTACGTTGAGAAAGCTGACATTAAGGTAATTTTTAAGATCCTAAGAGGAGGACAGTATGCTTTCTAGATGACCAAAACCACCCAATAGTAATGAAAGCTATGAATTCCCTAAAATTTTTCATAGCTTTTCCTCTTTAAGACTTAATGGATGGATAAAATTCCATGTTTTCAATCACTCTTTTCAAATATGGGACAGATAAATCATGTTTTATGTATCATAACATCAATGTTTAAGGTACAGCACAGACAACTAAAATACATTTTCAAAAGCATCATCTTAAGGATTATATTGAGGACACAATTAAGAGTTAGGGTTAAAACTTATATCATTTTATTTGTGATTTTTATATGAATCCTAAATAAAGTCTTTTTAAACAGGAAATATATATATGTATTTCTCTGGCCCTTATTGCTAAATTAATAACTTACATCTTATGCTTAAAATTATATCACATAATTTAAAAAACACACTTGTAAGAATAGAATTTGGAAAAAATTTATAAAAATATGATATGTTATAATTATTTAAAAAATTGGGAATTAGAATTACTAATTTTCTGATATAATGCCTTTGTTTGTTTGTTTGTTTGTTTGTTATTTGTTTTGGTAATGCTGGGGATTGACCGTAAGGCCTTTGCATGCTACATAAGTGCATTTCTTTTGATCTCTACTCCCTGCCCCCTCAGTTTGCTATTTTTTTCACATATCTTTACCTACTAGTGTAATTTCTCTCTTCACAGATGGGGTAGGGGGAAACTTACTGCACGAAAAACACACAATCACTCCAATATTTAAATGAGGAAGATATAAAACAATAAAAATCACAACTTCAAAAATAAATTTACAGGGAGATATCTTAAAAAGTCATAACTGAATCTGGTGTTTCTGATCTATTAGTTCCCAAGTGGGGAGAGAAAGAGAATTTTATTCAAGATAACACTAAGTTATATTAATGTTAGTAATTACACTTATCTATTGTGAAGCTGTTGTATTTTCATTACAATGGCAGAAGGACAGAATTTCTTAAATCCAGAGTAAAACTGTGTCCCATAGACACAGAGATTCCAAAACATGGAAAGTCAGGAGATGTAAACTCAGGTCCCCTTTCAAGAATTTTGCCCAGTCCCCAAAAATGCAGCTACCAACTGCACAGTCATTAACTCCTTCACATTTTATGTTCTTCTCTTTATGTTCACAGTTTATGTTCTTCTCGAGGTGGCACCAACGAGGTTGAGCAAGACTGTTACAAAAGGCCAAGCCATTTAACGTTCAAGAGGAGACTGTTCTGAAACAAGCAGTCTTCGCTTCAGATCTCTCTCTGCACTGACAGCATTTATCAGGTCTGCATTTACGATCCTGTTTCCCACTGACCAATCTTATTACCTCTTTTTTTTATTTTATAGGTGTTGAACACCAATAAATCTAATGCTAGTATACCATCTATTCAAGAGGACCCAACTAATATCAACTAATATCATGGACAATCAATAGCTCCAGAAAAACAGACTGAATCCCTTCCTCTCCTGTTGACATCAGTACATATGGCAGAAATAGTCCTTATCTAAAAGTGTCCATCTAATGGCTAAAACCAAAGGAAATGTACCTATGGATAAAGGAAACCCCAAGCCAATGTGCTATATTCAAGTGTTTGAAAAATACAGGGGAAGCAATGCATGCAAAGTTGATGAATAGGATTAAGTAACATCTATAATCCAGCAGGGCAACTTGTGCCTAATAAGAAAGAAAAGGAAACTATATGTAAAAATACAGACAAGAGTCAGCCAGCATGTGCTAGCAAGAATTATGACTATATATACTGCCTGGAATTTTTAGATATTTGGTCAAGGGAATTGATATAGATTGTATTTATTGTTAATTGATTTAGGAAGTTTGTCTTAGACTATGAATTTACCAATGAACAGGGAAGTAGAAGATGGTGTCAATGTGCAGGTAATATAGCTTCCAGAAGCCTGGAAGAAGTGATAGCTCATGATGAGGCACAATTGATGCCACAGAAAGTAACTAAAAGGCTTAGTAAATCAGGTATGCTGGGTATCTATATTACACAAAGCCTGAAAGCTCAAGGATGTTGTATGACAGAAAGCCCAGAGGACACACAATTCACAGCAATATGCTGATGAAAAGAGCATTATCAGTCAGGCCTGGTAGTATACACTTGTAATCCTAGCTACTCAGGAGACTGAGGCAAAAGGATTGCATGTGTTAGTTATTTTTCTTTTTTTAAATTTTTTATTAATTTGAAGGTAGTAAAATACAACAGAACAGGATGGAATAAAGCCAATTGAGACAGTGTAGTGAAATTGGTACAGAACTTCACAGCAGGTTACTGGGAAAAAAATAATAGGTACCATAGTGTATCTCTCATTATCTTCACAATAGTTGTTCTTTCAATCAGGTATAGCAAAATCAAAGGAAATACAGAACATTATAGAACTTATCAAAACAGAATATTGAATAGAGCAATACAATTAATCAGGACAAAGCAAAACAGTGGTAAAAATATTTGCCTTCAAAGAGATGGTAGAAGGAAATCCCCCTTATTTGCTATATTACATATGGTCAACCTCCCAAGAGATGCTCAGATCTCTGGCTCCCACTTGCTAACAGGTGGAGGGGGTAGACTCACAGCCGCTTACCAGGGCGGTGAGCTGGTTGCTCGGTTTCCCAGCACCCTAAGTTTCAACATGGCACGGATCTCAGGAGACGCTGCTGGTTCTTGCCCTGTAGTGGCCGCTACTTTTTTTTAGTCATACAGACAAAATACCAGATGACCAAAATTAAGGAAGAAAAGGTTAATTTAGCTCTCAGTTTGTGGAGGTTTCAGTCCATAATCAGCTGGTTCCAAAGCAGAGTGGCATGGCACAGGGGTAAAAGTTCAAGGTCACAGAAGACAGCAAAAACAACAAGAGCAAAAAGGGGCTGAGCAAGCCTCTTTTTCTCCCTTATATTGTAAGCAGACTACCTCACCTAGGGTGAGTGTAACACTCACACTATCTCCTCTTGCACAGGATGAGGATGGCTACAAAGTGAAGACCCTGACCTCCTGCTGAGTCACTTAGTTAAACTTCTCTCAAGTTGACACAATGTATTAACCATTACAGTATGTTCAAGGCAAGCTTGTGCAACATAATGACACCCAGTCTCAAATTAAAAATCAAAAGGAGTAGGGTTATAGTTTAGTGTTAGAGTATTTGTCTAACGTGAACAAGGCTCTGGGTTTCATCCCCAGCACTAAAAACAAAAGGCATTATCATTAAGAAGTTTACAGTGACTTTCTCTTTCAGATCAGATTTGACTCAATGACAAACTGTGGCTCATTGATAAAAATGGAGATGATAGAACTCTAAAGAAATGAATGGTAGTTAGCAATACTTAATCTCCATTAGCCAGTTTCTCAAACAACTTATCAAAGGGTAAAGTCCAAATGATATCTAGAGAAAAAAACAGAGAATGAGAGAGATGAATTTTCAATACATTGGATTGAAAACTTCTACCCACCTGCAAAAATAAAATAAGAATCTCAGCACTTACCACATACCATAAATAAAGCTAACTCAAAATGAGTCATACATTAAATACAACAGCTGAAGTTATAAAACTTTTAGAAGAAAAATTCAGTTTAGCAAATATCTCTCAGAAGATAAGCATGAACCATAAACAAATAGGTTAACTGACCTGCATTAAGATTAATATCTTTTGCTCTTCAAAAGTTACCAAAATGGAAAGACAATGCCAGTAGCCTGTGATAACCTTTTTAAAAGACACTTCTAATTTAAAAAAAAAAAAGTTTAAATACAGAACAAGGAAAGAACCCTTACTCTTGCAAAATAAGACACTACATTATTTACATGTAAAAATTAGACAACACATATACACATGCAAGATACACAAATGGCTTAGAAGCACATGGAGAAATTCTCAGCTTCATTATTTTTAGGATATCTAAAACAGAGCAACAGTAGGATACCACCGCATCCCCACTAGCGTCAGTAGAACAAAGAGTAACCTTACTGAATGTTGAAGAGGATGTAGAGCAACTGGAATCCTTTCATTACTGCGGAAAACAGTAAGACATGCTACACAATTAAACATATACTTCTATCCCTAATTATTTCTCCAAGAGACTTTAAAAGGATAAAACAAATATTTTCCTCGAAACAAATTATTTTACTTCAGACACCTATTATCTTTAAATGAGTATTTTACTGGAAAAATTATGACATGTTTATTTATAATTGTAGTTGTAGAAAATGCTTTCAATGGAACACTATTTAACAAAAAAGAAGGAATTACTGATGCATGCTACAACATAGATAAATATAAAAAGTTTTATATTACATAAAATATAGGTTCCAAAAGGTCATATACTATCAATTCCATTTATGTGAAATTTTTAAAAAGTAAAGCAATGGTAACAGAATGCCAATGATTGCCAGATGCTAGAGATAGGGTAGAAATGACTGTTAATTTGCATGCAAAAAATGTGGGGTGCTAAAAATGTCCTATATCATGATTGTGGTGAAGATTACATGATTATACTGTCAAAACTTACCAAATTCAAGAATTAAAATAAAGTTTTAAAAAAGTACTTCAACAAAACAGTTTTACAAAACAAGCACATAAGAATGAACAAAGAAGAGTCTGAGAATCATTGCCTCACTCAGCTGTCACAATCCATTGATCAGTTCCCAAATCTGAGCCAGTTTTCCCAGCTGGAAACTTGCTTAAAGAGATGGTTGGGTCTCCAAGAAAAAGGGCAAGGCAATACCACACCAAACACATACTGTTTCAGTTCTCCCAGTCCTTCCCCAGTGGATCCTATGGTCTTTTGCTCTAGTGAGCATACACCAGGAAAAGAAATATATCTAGACATTTCAAAAACTACTGAATAAAAGATCCGAGTTAACATTGTTACTCTGGCATCTGAGCTGTCATTATTGCCCCATTGTGAGAGTGGAGGGCCCCTGAGGGCCAGATAAGGAGTCCTGACCAGATCAAATTTACAATGTGCCCCATAAGTCTGTCGATCTCTCTGCTGGTCATTTCTCTCACTTCTGAATAAAATCTTGAGAATGACATATTAGGTAGCTGAGGTAACTACCAAATGAAATATCTGAATATGGCATAAAAGCTGTCTTAACTGACGTCAAATGGAAGTATCTGAACGTCCCCTTACTCTACTCACTCAAAATAAAAAATACAAAACTGGTATCCAGGAAGTGGAGAAGACATTAGTGCCAAAAAGAATGTGACTATAGCGGCTCACATTTTTCCACACTGGAGAATAGCCAGGACTACCACAAGCTTCACTATCAAGCATAATATCACTGCTAGGGCAAAGTAAGGCAGTCTCAGACACATCGTATGTGGTGATTGACTTGGCAAATGTGTCCTTTTCTATCCTAATTAAGAAAGCATATCAGAAACAGTTTGCATTCCTGTGGAACAAAACAACAACATGCACTCTTGATTTGGTCCAAGAACTCTGTTAATTTTCCTACCCTTAGTCATCATTTATACTAAAGAAATTTGACCCATCTATATACCCCATAAAATACCACATTGACCCATTATACCAATGACACTGGATTGGCAGAACAGGATGAACAAAAAGTGGCTGCAGATTTTGGCAGAAATAACATCCTGATCACTAAGCGGAAACAGCATTGCTATTACACAATAGGGGCTTGAATATTTGTTGGTATTCCCTTGTTCAGTTATGATAGTGCACAGGCAAAAAATGTAATCCTGGACTGATAAGAGGTCTTTGACCATCTAGTAAGCTACCCACATTGGAAGAGGTGAGAACTGGAGGCAAAGAGAATTTAAGATGAATAGAGGTAGAAGAAAAGGATGAATACCAGTTAAAGCTGCAAGACCACCAATAGTGACAGTTTGTCCCTCTAGCCTTTCTCTTTCAGAGTCTACCAAGCAGAGAGGTCAACTGCACTCCCAAAGGAGCTGTTGCCCAAATATACATGAAGTGGAAACTCAGACCCCCTTCAAGAAAAGACATACACCCCAGCTTTAAGGAGTATTGTTAACTGATGACTGCCAGATAACAGTCTTCTCGGGGCAGAAATAGCAAGTTGCTAAGCAGGATTCACGCACAAGAGCCCAGCCATGCAGCCCTTCAGGACTCTTTAGACCAGCATTCTTTGCTCCCAAATTCTTTACAGGGCTGCCGTAGACTTCATCACATTGGCCTCACATTTGCCAACTTGCCAATCCTGTTTTTGCTCCTTTCTTTTCATAGGTGTTACTCACCAATAAATATTTGTATATCTAATTACAACTCAGCATCTATTTCTTGTGTTTTATCTTTTGAAAGAGGCTCTTATCTTTGAAAAGTGCCAGAACCCTCACATCTTATATTGTGTTCTTTAAAGTACAAGGTAAATTAATACATTAAAGCTGAGAATTCTTATGGTGGATTGACAACTGGTGGTCAACTTGCAACACCCAGCTAAGCTGAATCATGTGGTACTGGGTATGGATTCCCACCTGAGGATTGTTGCCAATGTAAAAAGGAGAACTGAAAAGGAAGAAGTGGTGGTATTGGTTCCCCTATTTCCACTGGTTCTCATGGAGGAACTCGCTGAGCTTGTTTCCTGATATGAACCTGGCTGTTGTCATTATCAAAGGAGCACAAGACCTGGTTGTCGCTGAGAATGGCTGTGGTCCACTTTGAGGAGAGCTCTAGTCCTTACTTTGAGCATCGCTTCCTGGCACTGGAGTGGAAGATGTGTGCTGTTCAGTCTTCAGGAAAAGCTTGTCGCACTGGCTTCCTGATATGAACTGGCATGAGACATTGTTGTGGGCTCTAGGTCTTTAGCTGGACTCAGGCAGGACATTGTTGTGGGATCTCGGCCCTCAGCTGGATTCTTTGGTGTCTTTAGTGTATGGAAAGATTTCCTTCACTTTTTGTGTTTGACTCTTTGGGAGACTATTATAAAATAATACTATAAATTATGTGTCCTGTATTAAATGTTTTTCCTTGAATCCCTGACTACAACAAAATTGGTACCAGGAGAATGGAATCATTGCTATGATATAGCCTGGTCATGTAGCTTAAAAGCCTTGGTAATTAATCTGGAAAGGTTTTGAGATACTGAACAAAGAGGCAGCCCCTGTGTGATGTAAACTGTATTAGAGACTCTGGTCAGAGCCTGGAAAATCAGAGTACTGATGGAAATGCTGCTGATTCTGGTTACGATGAAGCCCAAGAGGCTTCTACTGAGCAGGTCTGCACTGGCTGCTGGATCCCAGGTAGTATATTGTGCTTGGGCAGAAAGTTGATTTACATTTGGCTTTGTTTATAGAGATATTACCTGGGTGACAGAAAAATTTCAGTACAGTCTACTATTGGGATGGTGGCATGGTTATTGTTGGGAATAAATACTGTTCTGTGAAACATACATTAGGGAACACTAAATTCAACTTACCATGTTACAGTCTAGCCTGCAGGGAAAAAAATGAAGCATCTCTGAAACCTTGTTCTGCAAATACAAATTGTTAAAATAAAAACATCTCATGAAAGTCAATTAGAATTTAACGTAAGTTAACTAATTCTTATTTATTATTTAAAATGTTAGTATTGAGATCAAAATTTTTATAATCATTTATATCAGGAAGTTTCAAAACTAAAACGATTAACTATGTTATGCTCTTTATACTTTGCATTGAGCTTGCTTCAAGGTTTTAAAAGAGATGAATAAATATCTTTCAGTTTAATCTCCTTTTACTGAGGCCTATGCTCAGCTGACATATACTGAGTCAGAGCAGGTTCTTCATGATCTGGTCTCACTTTATCAATCTAATCTCCTACTGCTTTGCAAAGATCTTTCCTTTTTGTCCCTGTCAACCAAATATTCTGCATCTACCCTTTGATATCCTACAACATATTTTTTTCTGCACAGACCAGCTCTCTCCACCTTGTCCACACATTCTCTTTCCACAGTTTGAGTTACTCGCAGTCAAATGTGGTCCAAAAATATTAAACATTTGGAAATAAACAGTTTGTAAGTTTAAAATTGCACACTATCCCAAACAGCATGATTAAAACTCCTAGTTTCTCACCCCATTGTTCCTGGGATGTAACTCAGCCCTTTATCCAAAGTATCCATGCTGTATATACTACCACTTGTTACCATTTAGAAACTATCTCAGTTATAACATTGACTGATGTTCATATTCAAGTAATCCTTACATAGTACCCTGATTCTCCATCACAGTGCCTGTGTCACTTACATTACTTCATGTCATCATATAGGCATTGTGTCACCTCACACTATTGCAAGAAAAAAGATGAATAATACACAGTAAGTAAGATTTTACAGAAAAGGCAAATCACATTCACCTAACTTTCATGCAGCATATTGTTAAAATTGTTATACTTTATGATTAGCTATTGTTGATGACTTCTTACAGTGCCTAAGTTATAAATTAAAATTTATCATACATATTCATGCATAGGAAAATGCTAGCATAATAGGGTTTGGTACTATCTGCAGTTTCATTCATCTCTGGATATTTCTAGAACATAACTGCCTCAAGGAAAGAGAACTACTATACACATTGTCAATCCTTAAAGACAAGAATAAAGTGTTATAAATCTCCAGTAACTAACAGTATGTGTCATAATGACTCCTTTTTCCTTCCTGAGTTAGCAATCTCAATTTCTTTTGTTTCACTTATATAGAAGTGATCTGAAGCAGGTTTTAACATATCTGCTCAGAGCCAGATGATTATATGACCTTGTTTTGTTTTTTTAATCAATTCTCATCTTGCCTGTGCATGATAAGCCAGTATTCTTTTCCTTCTCTCAACAGAATAGTGCCCTCCAGATCACAGATAGGCCTAGTAACAGGCTCTCCTCAGGTATATCCAACCAAACCACCACATCCAAAATGCAAAGCCACCACATGACAAAATGCAGTGCATGCTGTCTTTTCATTTTAAAAAGGTAAACTGGATAAATGGTTACAAGATAATTAATCATCCATGCCAGAAAGAGGCTGAGAGTAGAGTCTATTATGAATTCTTAGACTCTAAGTCAACAGACACAAATCAGTGACATCCCAGAAACTCTACATTTTGTCTACTCAAAAAGCAAGTTCATTAGAGATTGCATAAACCAACCCCAAAGGAAAAAGAAAAGACCACATAAGACCTTGCCTTTCAATATATACTTATTTCTACCTTCTGTGTGACAGGTTGTTTGTTAAGTGCTGAAGGGAAAGATTATAAAATCTTTGCCTTTGTGAAAGAAATAGACAAGGAAAACACTTCTTTAAAATAAATTACAAATTGTTATTTTTAAGGGTTATATAAATGAACTGAAAGGCTTTGGAAGGGCAAAGAACCTACTCAGCAGAGTGGTAACATTTTAACTGTAACTTAAAAGCATCCCATGAGTAGCCAGAGAGCACTGGTACGAAAGAAGCAGGGGAGTGGTCCAAGCTTAGAGAATAGTACGTGCAAAGACCCAAAGAAGGGAAGGTTTGGTTCACGAGGATAATGATGATTTATTAGGTCATGATTTACAGAAGAAAGAAGTGTCCAAAAGCAGTCTGGAGAGATAAAAAAAAGTCTTCCATTCTTTATCTAGAACCCTCTAGCAACCTAATAGTGAGTCTTCAACTGGCATTGCACATAGCAGAGCTAATTCAACAAGCATCTACTCTTCTATCTCCTCTTAGCATAAACTCACCCAAAGAGGCAGATTAATGGTGGCAAAGGCATAGGAAACTTAGTAAAAAACAACAGTGCTCATTTCTCCCACTATATCCACTGCATAGCGAAGCATACAGGGAAAGACTGGATGTCTTTAGAAAAGCAGATGGACAGAGGACTGTACAATGCCTCTTCTCACTGGATGTCACTGTTTATCTCTGTGCAGTTGAGGTCTGATGCCTCTTCTCTATCTTCAAAATTCCTCTGGCCTGTTCCTTTTTTGAGTGATCACAGCATGGGGGAAAGTCCTAGACAATTTACTTAGCACTTTTAAGTTTGAAAAAGATGTAAATTTAAGATTTACAAGTAGTGATCAGAAAACAGAGCATATTTATTTCTATCAAAAGAACATGCAAAATATAAAGTTGAGTGCATATTTCTGAGGGGTGTTATCAATAATTACAGAAAATACAAATCCCTTGAAGTAATTAGAGGTCAGAATAAAGCTATTCCCTAATTTAAAAAAAAACAATATCAAGACCAAACATGAATTAATTTTAAAAGAAAAAAGACTCCAGCATAATTTGGGGTCCAAGAAAACACTGAGCTCTATGCTAGTACTTTGCATTCAGCAAAATACATTTTGCCAAATGTTTTACCCCTTAATTCAGAAAAGGCATGCATATTTCAAAGGAAATTTAATCCATATGTTTCTGATTCATTTACACTTAATTCATCAAAATGTTGTTTTGTAAGAGTTATTTGGTGTCCAAGAAGTCTTATAAGACTCTTCTCTTTGAACCAGAAAGCTTGGTGTTGCCAGGACTAAATGGAACTTTATTTGCAAAGGGTAGGACCTAGTATTCCTCTAGGAAGTTTGGCCCTAAACTAGACTCTACTCTCAGAGCAATGAGGTCAAAAGTAACAGGTAATGCTGAGAATTAGCAGGGAACCTTCAGCAAGCTAGAGAAAACTGCCAAACAACACTTTCCAGGGAAACCAACTCATCATTCTTGCTATTGAGAAGCAATTTCTGTTTCATTTTTTATTATGAAAAGTCATTCCAATGTTTCGATAAAGAAAATGAAGGACTTTGGTCCTTAGCATGGAATGTTATACTTGGTTATTAACCATGAATAAATATGTTATTTTATAATATAATACCAAAAGTGTATTTCCTCTGGTATTTCAAGCATTTTGTGACACAGATTTGAGCTTCCTCAGTGCCTTCATGAACTTCACTACTGGTTTGGGAAAGACTATTTTTTATTTAATTGATGTTCAAGGTTTTCTAGTAAGCAGTAGGTTTTTTCCCTTTGGATATGTACTTGGTTAACTTCCAATGCTTCAAATTATTAGTTTTCCTGCTTTTAAATAAATGGATAAATCTCTACTTTTAAAACCAGGTTATCCTGTGATGGATTTAGTATGCTTGTTTATTTGATTGTGCATATATTATGGCAACAGTTCAAAACATCTTTTCCAAAGATCCAAACGTCGTGATACAGTTACAGTGCTGTCCCTTGATAGATGTAGAAAGCCCACAGTCTCTTGCATGACAATGAGGCTCACGAATCTAAAAATACAGAACTCATCAGATTCAAAATTGCTATGGAGATTTCCCATGATTAAAACCATAAATCAGTTCAGTAAAAATAACTTGAGTAAAATATTTAATAGTAACAAAAGTGATTGCTATTAATATGCTTTAAATAATTTAAACTAAAAATGCACCAGTAACTTAGAAAGGTTCATACTACAGAACTGCATTATTTGATAATATTGATTATAAACCTTTATGCATAATTTGTGTATATGCCAGACATGTGTATCTAATGATATCATTTTTACTATTATAGTCTAAAATATTGAAATTATATAATTTAAATAATTCTCAATTTTCTTTGAAAAATGTTCCTAGTTATCTGCATAAAGAATTTCCCTGAGTGTAACCCTCAAATTAAAAGAAAAGTTTTGAAAATATGGGAATTTATGGAGAGTCTGACAATTATAATGAGAGAATTTTCCACACATAATTCTTGTATTAAAACCCACTTTTATCATTTATGAACTATGTCCCACTCACAAATTTTTAAAAATCTCTATGAGTCAGTCTCACTATGTATTCCAGACTGGCCTTGAACTCACTATCGAAGCTAGGCTTAAATTCACAGCAATCCTTCTGCCTCAGCATCCTAAGTGCTGGGATTACAGGTATGTGCTACCACATCTGGCTCCTAGATAAGGTTAGATATTATTCCTATCCCTAAGAGCAAAGAATTAAGCAATATATGTGTATTAAACTAATGCTAGGTGTTACAAGTAAATGCACAAATATATACTGGTAATGCCTTCAACAGGACAATCATTTATTCTTCACACACATAAAATGCTGAATTGGTATTCTTGATTGTCAGGAAGTGCTCATCAGCAGAAATATTTTAGCCGTGCCCTTTCAACCCATCATTTCTAAGATTTTTCTTGTTTGGCTGCCTCAAGCCAGCAGAAAAGGAAAAAGCACAGATCATCACATGCATGAAATTTGTATCAGCTTCACTAGAAATGAGACATGTCACTGTTTATATACTAATGGCAGAAACTAGCTGACCTAGTAATTGCACAATTGCAACAGAGGATGGAAATATAACTCACAGTTGAACTGCTAGAAATAAAGGGAAACAAGATAAGAGAAAATTAATCAACTTTGCCACATGTAAAGGCCCTCACACTCTTCCAGTCATTAGTAACTACTTGATAATGGTCAGGTATCACCATTATTAATAAAATTTTTCTTAATTTAAGATATTTACCTTGAGGTACATTAGCTGCATTGTCAGTGCAAGTGAATACATATTTTTCCAAATATTTAACATATTACTTGTGTCAGAGAAACTCATACTTTAAAAGTTACAATACAATAGAAAATGATTTAGAGAAAAAAATGCAGTTAATGTCTAGATACAGTGTTCAACATACCAAAAAAAACCTTTTTTACCTGTATATATTCTTTATATGCAAAACAGAACCAAACAAGCTTTTCTTAGACAGTATGTATTCAATAATCTAAGTTTAGTAGATTAGATAGATGGGTTGTAAGTCCTATTTTAGCAAACCTTAAGATGCAGTCAAATTATCATCCTGGTGCAAAGCATGCTGCTTCCACAGTGTGCAAGCCGAAAATTGTTTTTGTTGTCTGTATCCTGTTGCCATTGTGATCTTTTTCTACATCATAAAATAAGATACAAGAGGTTCATCCATATCTTCATTACTTTTTGTTCAAGTAAAGATTAAAAAAAAAAACCTATGTCAAGCGCAATGCAGAAAGCCTTGTAAACAGATCATCCTTTTCTTCCTAAAAACATTACTTTAAAAAAAAAACTCAAGTAAAAGGAAAATTTAAGATTTTTCAGAGTCTGTCTGTTTCTAATGGCAAAGTATGGCCAGTCCAAGGGATGGATTTCAGCAGCTCTGAAAAGAGTTAGTTAATTAAAATCACCCTTCTCTTAACTTGCCTCTTTTTCTGTCTCTTTAGTTGACCCAACTTATCCATTAATATAATATTAAACAAATGAAATCCAAAAGGAAAAATGAAGCAAAGTTCTTTCTATGCATAATTCTAAGACCAGGCAGTGTATGCTCCAAAACCATGTCTACAAGAGCCAAAATTGTGAAAATAGAGCCACTTTTTATAACTGATTGAAAACTACTTGAATTCAATACTAGTTTTACATACAAAAAACAGTTCACATCCTTGAAGTTTTAAAAATAATACCAAAGTAGACACTACTAAAATAAAGTACTCTTTTCTATACACTGTTTTGAGGCACCTTTGAAATATTCCCCAAAAAGTAAGTTACCTCTTAATTTCCTGAGGCAATGTTTAAGGAGGTCTCATATTATTTTCCCCCAAAAAATTTGTTAACCTTGGAAAGTAAAACCTTTCTGAATGCCCCCGACAACCTTGGCTTTCTGATCATGAGATCAGAGAAAGAAACATTCTGGCTTTCATTAGTTTAAGGACATCTGCAAGTAGAACTTACAACACAAAACAATCTCGGTTGCTGATCTTGTTCTTTCATCTGGACCAAACAGTGTTAGTGTCAACAATCGCAGTAAACAGCATAGCTAGAGTTAACGTAAACATTTCAGAAATCATAAGCTTAATATTGTTGTTCAGAAGTTGGACCAAACTATGACTAAACTCTTCTGCACTCTAGACTGCAAGCTGGAGATTGACTTTGATATATTTCCAGAAAGAAAGTGGATCCAAACCTGAACACTGAGAAGAAAGTAAATGTTCATGGACTTGGAAGTAAATGTGGCAATAGGTGCTTTTGGTGAGCATATAAACGCAGAAGGTTGAACAAAGGGTATTGATGCCCCACACACACACCTGTGGCAGGCGGGTCAGAGGCATTCTGGGGTCTCATTGTCATTAAAGTCCTCATAAAAGTAGATATTATTTATTTCATGGTGACAGTGCTTCAGCACTAGCTCCTCCTCTGAACACATATTTTTAAAATAGCTCCATGCCATTCCTATTATGTGCAAGCTTTCCTTAGACCCAGGGCGAGACAACAGGAAAAACAAACCTAAACAAAAGTCAGTAGAAACTAAATGCTTTGGGATTACTTTGTAAACATGTCAGCCATAAGGTAGGTAATTACCTTCAAATAAAGGAGTCATTTACTGGGTCACTGTGCCCAAGTGAGAATGATGATGTCATTTATAAGTTTGAAATATTCTTTTTAGGCTATTTTGTCCTCCCTACTTTTATGCGGCCAAAGATACTTTTGAACTTCATGTTTTTTCCTGAGCCTAACTGTTTATTTTCAAAGTTAACTCTTTTTAAATGGACAGAGTAAATTGAATCTTACCTTTTCCATCACTCAAAGATATGTTTACCATCCTGGACTGAATCTGAAAACTTAGGCCCTCACCCCCTCTACTTTCAGATTCTCCAGTTAACAAGAATTGGACTGTTCTCTGGTTTTTGGAATTACTTTCAGTAGCCCATTGCAATATAGAAATTACTTTATCATTGGTTCTGTGATTACTGCTCCCGCAAGGTTTGGTAGTGGAGCAATAGGAAACTAGGATACATATTTGGCAAATAGAAAATGGCAGCAAGTGTCCAAGCTAAGATTTAAACCTAAGGCATTATATGCTAAACCCCACATTCATTCCACTATTTGATGCTATCTCTAAAAACAAAAAAAGGAATGGAATTAAAATAATCCTTGCTTCTTATCTCATCTGTATAGCAATTGCATGCTTGCCATGACTCAGAGAGGAAAAGTGACTGAAACATGCCCACAAGATATGCTAAAAGATAGTTCATTTAAGTCTTTCATCAATACTTTTCCAGAAATTTATTAATGGTCAAATAACAATATTAGGAAGAATACTATATAACATTGCTCCAAAACCTCTGTATCCCAAAAAGGCCAGTATGATGGTATTCTTAATTTATTTATATAAAATGGAAACTGAAACAAATTAAGTAATTAGCCCAAGATCATCTTGCCAGTGAATGGCAGAGATATGATTTAAATTTCAATGGGTCTAGGTGTGAAGCCCATGTGTTGAGCACTAGATTACACTGCTATAACTCACATTCAGCCAAGGACTCTAATGTTTGCACTTAAAACTAGCCAGATAATATGAAACTGTCAGAATCTCTTACTTGTTCAGCTTGTTATCACATTGTAAGTTTTCTTGTCTTTCTGCATTTAGGTCTACAATGAGGTTTCAAAATAACTTTTGTTAAAAAAAAAAACTGTCATTAGCCAGGTATGGTGGCACACACCTGTAATCTCAACATTTGGGAGGCTGAAACAGGAGGATTACCTTGAGTTTGAGACTAGCCTGGGCTACATAGTGAGTTCAAGACCAGCCTGAACTACACAGCAAGATCCTGATTGCAAAAAAGAAAAAAATGAAATCCTTGGTGTTATGAAGAACATACTCAACATATATTTGCTAAGCTAGTTTTCCATCAGGCTCAAAGTGGCTAAATTGAGCACAGACCAGGTAGAACCAGGAAGCTAAGCCCCTGTCTGTGAGCCACCTAGAGCAAGGACTGGGGAGAACCAGGATGGAAGCAATGCCCCTGCCTGTGAGCCAGCCAGAATGCAGACTAGGGAAAACCAGGAAGGATGCTATGTCCCCGCCTATGAGCCAGCCAGCATGCAAAATGGGGAGAACCAGGATTGTTTCATTCTCTTTAAAATAAACATAAATACACAAAAAAGTGACTAAATCTCTTTTTCCTCCATCTAAAGTCACTTGTGAAATTTATTTTTTAGCTATTGAAGCCAGAATTTACATTTATTTACTTATTTTTTTATTTTTATTATGTATGATTGTAATACATAATGAATATATTTATCATGGAGTACTGACATCCACATGTCTCACCCTGAGCTGTTCTACTTCCCCTCCCCTTAGGTTTTCTTGAGTTATGGTCCAAGCACCAAACTACACATTGCAAAGCAAGAACAAAATCGAACAACACATCACCTTCAAGGAGCTCACAGTTTAGCTAGTGATATATGATTTCAGATGTTACCAGAAGATACAATGTCAACTCAAATATACTGTATTTAATATATCCCTTATCTAAGCACAGTGGCAGATAAAGATAAATTGGCTATTACAGTACTATTTTTCTTGATCATGACTCCAGAGGTTTGTCTTTCTCCTCTTTGAACATTTTCCCTTCTTTAAATACAGTATAACCTGTACTACTATTACTAACCTAATAAATTAGTGCATTATTTCTTATTCATATTTCTCTTCTCTCTTCAATTTCAATTCTTTCAGCTTAGCTCACATGCTTTATATGAAACTTTCGCTTATTTCAAAACACCAATTTCATTTCTTCCCTGTGTAATATAATATTTTGTCTGTGACATGTTTAAGCAAAAATTTTTTATTGCAGAAAGCAAAAAATATCAAATTAGCTTAGGAAAAAGAAAAATTTATTGATTCATGATTACAAAAATGAAACTTGTATATTCATTGTAAATTGCAATCTTGACCCAAAAAACATCTGCTTGGACTTAGATTCCTCTCAAAAGTAGAAATCAAGCCTAGAAAGGTTATATGTTTCAAGCTGTTAATAGAAATAGTTCTCTATGTCACTCTATATTTTTTATTTATGATGAATGACACACAGGTTTCATTTTAGCTTAGAAATGTTTTTCAACATGTAAACAGCTGAAAGAGGAATTACTATCTTTTTTGATTTTGTTTCATTATATTGTGTTTTTCTTCCAAGAGAATCTATCTTTGCCAATCAGATTACCTAGCACAGGTCTCTGCTCCTTTCAGCTACCATGGTTTCAGTCTTGGTCCATTGAGATCATCTGAGAGCCTTTTAAAAAGAAATCAATGTCACTTCTTTCCCACTGCTCTATCAGACCAGTTCAATAAAAATTTTAGTAATTAAGGCCCACACAATAATATTCCTTAAATGCTCACCATGTGGTTATAATGTTCAGTGAAGTTGAAAATTTACCTTCTGTCCAATCTGTAATACACTATCCACTCAGTCAAGGAGATAGAAATATACCTTGGTTAATGTCAAAAAGATGGAAAACCAATGTTGTCTAATAGAAGAGGGCAAAACAAAAAGAAATCATTAACAAACAGATTCAAACTTATTTACAGTTTTCACCAAATTTGGAAATAATTCTTAGCTATGGTATCAAACCTAATTTGCAGTTTCCTAGCAAAGGTCTCTTCCCAACCATAAAATTCTGTAATCTTTGTCCTCCCTTCTTTGCTCTCTTACTTATTTTGTTCCCATGAAATTAGCCAAGAAATTGTTTACCATTATCCACAGGCTTTACAGAAGATATGAATTAGAGGTGTTTAGTACCTCCACACCGAGAAAAGTAGGATTAAATGTGTTGTGTTTTCAAATACCATTTCCAGTTTGATGGCTTGTCCCATAAACTGTTCTGAAGCAGAAGGCCAAACACTTCAGGTTACTACAGGACAGTTATTTTAAGGGCCTCATTAGTGAGCCATGTGAACTGACAGAGCTGTAAAGTTGACCATAAATGTCATTTGTAGTTGAAAAATAATTGTACATTGAGGTTCACTTTTAAAAACATAGGATTGGGCAGGGGCTATAGCTCAGTGGCACAAGTGCCTGCCTGGAAAGTGCAAGGTCCTGAGTTTGATTTGCAGTGCCCTAAATGAGCAAGCAAAAACAACAACAACAAACATAGGATTATGGTGGAAGAGAAGCAGCATAGATACTGTTTTATTCATATGTTATTAGTAATTAAAAATTGAGTATTTTGTAGAAGAGATTCATTTACATTAACCACTTTGGAGGAAAGAACCTTAAAATGTGGCAGCTGAGTGCTAAAGATTTTGTTTTCTGCCACCAGAAAGTCTCAGATGGCTGCTGTGCTGGCTTTTCTTACCACACCTGCACTCTGTGGCCAGTGCCGACATATGAAGGAAATCTTTAGAATCAACGACTTGCTCTTGGTGGCCTAGTTGGCAGAAAATAAGAACAAACAAACACAAAATCTCTTATTTTGCAATATTAGCAAAGAAAACATTGACCTTCCACCTCCTACCTAACCTACCCCCAATTGCTTCTTTGACACCATGCCTAGTAAAATGAAAAGAGGTTTTCAAAAGAAAGAAACAAACATCTGCTTGGACTTCAGATTCCTCTCCAAAGCAGAAACCAAGCCTAGAAAGGTTACATGTTTCAACGAGCCACGCAAAACTAAGGAGAAAGTTCAACTGCGTATCCCATTTGACCTTGGCTTTAACACAGGATCACATTGATCCTGATGGAGAGATTAAAACGCCAAGTCCAGAACCACTCACCAAGCAAATTCGCAAGGGGAGTTCTAAGAGTTCTTTGGCACTCTACCTCCATGTGGAATTAGTAAGGACCATCCCAGGCCACAAATGGAGCAATATTTTAACTCAGTGTGCATAATTTCAAAGATAAAGCCTAAGATTGGAGGCCTTGCTGAACTTTTCAGACGCTGCCTTCCTGGTAGTGTTTGTCGAGAAAATATAGGCATGTATAAGCCTGTTGAAAAGGTTTCTTTTGGAAAGGGAAAGAACACAAAAGTCACCAGAACCTGAAAAGTCAAGGGCAGGGGCAACAAAAAACCCCAAATCATTTTTGTTTAATATCTCTATCCTAAATTGAAAATTTATGCTTCTTTTAGTGAAAATCACTTTCCTTCACATTATAACAAAATGGCACATACATGGATGGTCATGACTTTTCTCAGTAAATACTAGAGAAGTTTTGAAGTAACTAAAAATACAAACTTTAACACTGAGAATATGAGACAGATATTAAAAACAAAAGAGATACGAGCAAGAAGGAGCTCTGGGGGTGGCTCCATCTGTCCGTCTCTTAAACGACTCCAGTTGAAAGCACCCTGGTACTGAAGTGAAGCCGGACCGGGGAAACTAGGCTCCAAACCCACCTCAGCCCCTACCTGACTGGCATCTTTGTAAAGCTTCTTATATTCTTTCAGCCTCGACTTTCTCATCAATAAAACAAAGAGGTTATAGTAGGCAATTTTAGAACCAAAATAGTCATAGATTTTAGAGAAGTTGTGCAGAGTTCAAATGAATTCCATGCTTCTGTTCTCAACTACGTGTTTTTCCTAACAAGGCCAAGGCATAGTAGGTCTCATTTTCCTATTCAGGCTACTCACTAGCAATCACATTAATCTAACTTTTAACTTACGCTAGTATTCATCAATTTCTCTTATGCCTTCTCTTTCCATGAGATTATAAACTCTACAGTGGTGCAAACTAATTTAGTTTGAGCTGAATCCTTTACTGAAATTAAGAAACTATTACACACACACTACATATTTGGATTATGATTTTTGGGGCAATTGTAAGATGAGATGAATGTTTGACATTTAGTATTGAATGAATCAACCAGTCACTATCGCTTGGGATGGATCAGAAAGATAAACTGAAAAACACTGATTTCTAGAGAACAGAACCTAATCATAAAAAGACTAAAATTTTTCCTAAACTGAATTAAACTTTCAGAAAAAGAATCATACCTTCATTTTAAAAATCCCTATGATAAAGTATTTCCTTTTGAATATTCCTTACTAGTACAGAGTAGCTGTCTGGCATCTCTCTTTCCCCTTTCCCCACCTTCAAATAAAACATCTTCTTTTATTTAAAAAATAAAAATAAAAATCCTTATATTGTACCCACTTGAAACAATCACTAAGTTTTGCTTACCTCTGCAAATCTTAAAGATGTATGATGAAATAAATCAGTTGACATAAAAAGTGTTTAGTCCCAAAGCATTATTTTGTTTCATAGAAACAGTAAGACACTCTATCTTCCTAGTCCTGATTCACTGATTCGTTTCTAACATTTCTTAGGTATTCACTGTATTCTGTTAACATAAAAATCTTTAATTCTACTGACTATGCCACCACTTAAAATTATATAAACTACCACACTTTTTCTGTTCCAATTAATATTAATTCATCACAACTTGAATAAATTTTTGGAAATTTAAATTTTTTTTAATATTTTCTCTCAGTTCTATCATGTATATATCAAAGAAAAACTTTCAAGGAAATTGAATTGGTTCATTAGTGAGTTTTATCAATGTTCTTATCTTCTGCAGCCAGAGCTTGTCAGGGTTCATCATGCTAGAAATGTGCTTATGTCATAATATTGGACTGAAGAAATAATTAGCAACTATGGGCAGAAGGAAAAAGAATGAAAGACTAACAATGTTAAGATTCTTACACCACCAGCAACACGAGTTCTCTTCTACTAATACATGAAAAGTTTTCTTTCTGATAATGAGACCTTATCACTGCTCTTTATTATATAAATGCCAATCTTATCCTACACATAACTGCATTTGCATTTCCTATGCTAATTGTTTGAGAGGAAAGCACATAGAGAAATGAATCACACCTGGATGGATGGTGGAATTAATTCTTTTTTTTTTTTTTTAGAATTTTTTTTTATTTAAAAGAGAATAAAACAAAAGGGGGCAGTACAGAGCAGATCAGAAGAGGACAACATAGGCAACACAGTACTTTACATTAAGTCAACTGGACATCAACAGTATCTAACACCAGATCTCTTACTCTGCTATAGTTGAGCATAGCTTCAATTACAATAATATCAAACATAACACAATAGTATAAAGCCATGCATAGAGTGAAAGAATTACAGGGCTTTCTGAACCAAATAACAGAAAATGATCAATGGGTATTATAATATCTCATTTTTGATAAAAAAGAAAAAAATTTGTTTGAACTATCACACATATTCAAATTCCAATAAGACAAAATGTGGTAGATGGAACCAACGGTAATAGAACAAAAAAAGCATGGTAGGACTTCTAAGAAGGATAATATTAAATCAGCAATAGCTGTCATAATGTTTTCTTCAAAACAGCTGTTCATATCATCACGTATGATATAGTCAAACAAAACAGGATAACACCATTCCAACTGATGATTGAAAACTTTGAAAGACTTCAAAGCTATGAGATGGGGCC
>PVJX010006504.1:32102-77317 GCA_004027295.1 Dolichotis patagonum | reverse complement strand
CATGGGAGTGAAAGGGGAGGAATTGTCTAAAAAAGGGAGGCAGAGGATATTGTTAATTGGGTAACAAGATTTAAAATTTACATTATTCTCACCACTCTGCTTGGATGGATTACGTGCTGTTCCAGTTTGTCTACTTACACTAGACTTGAGGACATGGTCAGCTATCCCAAAAATAAGAGGACATATTATGGTAATCATCTCTAATTTTCCTATCAACTTAATCTGAAGCCCTTTATAACTTACACTGTCTTATTATGACTGATCTTATTTGAATCTGATTTGTTAGATTGCTACTCTATATTGACTGATTTTATTTAAATCTGTTATGATTGATAGCATCAAGTCTAAGAGTATAGGCAACTACACTGAAGATGACAAGACTCACTAAGATACCCAGTCTGGTTTGATTATTACTTGCTTTTGAAGTCTTATAATGTCTCCAATGTTTTGTTTTTATTAATGTTGTTATACTCTGCTGAGACACCGTGGTAACCATTGTAGATCACCTTGTATTGTGGTTTTATATGACTTTTTGCTTCATGCTTTTCTAGGAATTGTTTTGTTTTGTCTTGCTTTGTTTTGTTTTCCCCTCTAATACAGAAAGGATAGATATACACATAGAGACTCATGTATGTGTAGAGCTTATAAACAGTTTACGAGAACCAACTGTATAACACATGTTGAAATGAACAACTACTTGGAAGAAAAAGAGACACTACAATACCTAGTGCTGATTCCATAATGTCATGATGTGAAATCCAGCAAAACTATCACTTTTTGTTCAAAGTGATTTTAGCTTGCTTTGTCTTGTTTAAGTTCAACACACATGAAGGTATGGACAGCTGTTTTGAGGAGAATGAGAGACACTATGACAGCCATTCTTGGTTTCCCTAATGTCTGGTCTTGAAGACCTGAAATGCCCTTCTCGTCCTGCTCAGATCAATTCCATAATATGTTGTTTCATGTGAATTCCCTGTATGTGACAATATGGACAACTATTTGGAAGAAAACAAGAGTCAATATGATGGAGAGTGAATATCTCCGATTGTCTATTTTTGAAATTTATGTCTCTTACATTGCTTTCTTGTGATCCGCTTTGTTCTGTTTTGTTGTGTTTAATTTTACCCTTTTGATATAATTGCATGTATATTTGAGTGGGTAAGATGGATGACCCACTCAAATATACATGCAAATACATTGCTGTTTTTGTTAGATCGTGGAGCAGAACTGTTAACAGTCTCACTGTTTGAATGTCTACTTTACATGTTTTAACTTTGTAATTTGAACAACTATTTCCAAGAAGTCAGTATGTAATTTGTCAAGTAATAATTTCTTAGGATTTTTTGTTGTTGTTCTTTTCCTTTTTTTCTTGGAATTCTGTATTGTTGCTACCCTTTATTCTGTTTTGTTTTGTTTTTCTCTTTAAATAAAATTTAAAAAAAAAAAAAACCTCTCCTAACTTCCACCTTTGGTTTGTGACTTCATTCCTTAATGCTGTGAGACCAGGAATGTAGCACATTTGACATCTAACAGATTGGGAGTTTTTTTTTTCCCTATCATCCACACATACAGAAAACTACTATAAAACATATAATACCTGTTCACAATCAAAACGCTTAAAAAAGGACAATAAAAACTACACAATTTACCATTCATATTTATCTCATGATGAAACCCAGAAGCATTTAAGATGAGGAATAAGAATAAAACATGACTGTATCAAGATTTATACTAACTATAAATGTACTCAAAATCCTAATTAAAATGCAGAGATTATAAAAATGGGCTTTAGGCCGCCCTGGAAAGTGACTGTGGTCTGGGGAGCTGCGGCCACCCCAGGGCAGGGAAACCAGAAGCAAGAGCGTCTCCTGAGATCCGCGCCATGCTGGAACTTAGGGGGCCGAGCCAACCAGTAAGCAGCCTGCCGCCCTGGAAAGTGACTGTGGTCTGGGGAGCTGTGGCCACCCCAGGGCGGGGAAACCAGAAGCAAGAGCACCTCCTGAGATCCGCGCCATGCTGGAACTTAGGGGGCCGAGCCAACCAGTAAGCAGCCTGCTGCCCTGGTAAGTGACTGTGGTCTGGCAAGCCGTGGCCACCCCAAGGCGGGGAAGCCAGAAGCAAGAGCGTCTCCTGAGATCCACACCATGCTGGAACTTAGGGGGCCAAGCCAACCAGTAAGCAGCCAGCTGCCCTGGAAAGTGACTGTGGTCTGGGGAGCTGCGGCCACCCCAGGGCGGGGAAACCAGAAGCAAGAGCATCTCCTGAACTATCACACATGTTCAAATTCCAATAAGACACAGTGTGGTAGATAGAACCAATGGTAGTAGAACAAAAAAAGCATGGTAGGACTTCTGAATATGTGTGATAGTTCAAACAATTTTTTTTCTTTTTTATCAAAAATGAGATATTATAGTACCCATTGATCATTTTCTGTTATTCGGTTCAGAAAGCCCTATAATTCTTTCACTCTATGTATGGCTTAATACTATTGTGTTATGTTTGATATTATTCTATTTGAAACTATGCTCAACTATAGCAGAGTAAGAGATATGGTGTTAGATACTGTTGATGTCCAGTTGACTTAATGTAAAGTACTGTGTTGCCTATGTTGTCCTGTTCTGATCTGCTCTGTACTGCCCCCTTTTGTTTTATTCTCTTTCAAATTAAAAAAAAAAAAAGGGCTTTAAAAATCCCTAGATATATGCAATTAAAAGTAAATTACTAAGATACAAATTGAAAATAAAAGAGTAGAAAAAGATATACCATATAAACAGTAAAGTCAATTGATTTTTGATGAAAGCTCAGTACTGAGTTACTTCAATGACACAAATAAGGGTCATTTTAGCTAATGGAGATGGAAAAATCAGATATTCATATTGAAAAAATAAACTTTGACTTCTACCTCACTGCAAGCAAAAATTAACATGATCACAGATCAATATGTAAAAACTAAAATTATGTAGGTCCTAGAAAATTAAAATAAGGAAATATATTCACCTTGAAGTAGGCAAAGATTTTTAAGATATAAAAAACTCTGCATAGAAAAAAGGGGGAGGCTGGACATAATTAAAATTTCTGTTCATCAAAAGATACTACACACTGAGCATCCCTAATCCAAAGATATGAAATTCAAAATGCTCTGAAATCTGAAATTTCTTTCATTTTTAAGCATTTTTGGATTTCAGATTTTGGGGCTGGGATGCTCAATCAGTGAGTTCTATGTAGATATTCCAAAATATGAAAAACTCTAAAATCTGAAACAATTCTAGTGTTCCACACTTCACTTAATGGATATAAAACCTGTTCTAAGAAAATGAAAAGTCAGTAACAGATTAAAAGAAAATATTCGCATATTCACAGGAAAAAAATACATATAAAAAGATCCTGTGTGTAGACCACATAAAGCACTCTTTCAGTTCAGCAATGACAACCAACTTGTTTTCTTACGGACAAAGCTGAACAAAACCCTAGAAAAATTTTTTACAATTTTACAACACCTGAGTAGACAAAAAAAGAAAACAAAAACAGGCTGAACATTACTAGTCACCAGAGAAATGCAAATTAACACCACAGTGAGATACTACTCTATCCCCATTAGAATCGTTCAAACCAAAAATGACTGGCACTACACTAAAGGAAGGAAAAAATGTGAAGCAATTAAGGTTCTTTTTGGTAGTTTCTCAGTAAATTATATTCACACCTATTCTATGATCCAGGATTTTCACACACAGGCATTTACTCAAGAAAAAAAAAGGGAAGAGGGTGGAGATATGGTACAGTGGCACAGCGCCACTGTACCATAAACACATAAATTAATTGTGGAATATTCACAGCGTGTAAAACTACTCAGCAAGAAAAACAAATAAACTACTGATATATGGAATAGATGAAACATGAATCCTAAAAACATTATGTTGAAGGAAAGCAGCCAGCAATAAAAAATGTACACAGCCTGAATCCATGTATTTGTCAAGAAATAGGAAATTCTGTTGAATAAAACCAGAGCAAAGGGCACTTCTTGGGTAGGGGAACTGATTGAAGATGAAGCCCAACAGTCAAAGATCACCAGGAACAAATGAGCAGTCCAGTAAACAGGTTTCTTAAATTGTTTAAACAAGTGCTCCTAGGGACCAGTGAACCTCCTGGACAGAAGAGGACTCCTCTTCTTCGGGCTGTGGGCGTGGAAATGGTAATGTATGAGCTGATAATTACCCTACTGGGTGAACTGGGATGGGGCTATTTGCTCGAACTCAGGATTTCCTAAAGAAAGAAAAAAAGTCCAGAAAGAATATCCTCATATTAAAATTGAAGCAATTCAGGTTGAATTATTCCAGCTTTTTGATGAAGCTAAGATCTGGGCTGAGTTATGCCAAATCCCAAACTGTTCTACGGGTGCCCAGCAGATTCTAGGAAGAGAAACAGCAAAGCATCGTCATCCTAGCTCAGGATCTCTCCGTCCAACTTCCTTTATCTGAAATAGCTGTCACAAGAGAGGAAGCCAGGGGATCACAAACCGTTAAAACTGCTGCCAACAAAACAAAATGCACATTTCTTCCCTAAATGTTTCTTGCTTGTGCAAAGAATAACAAGTTAAAAGTTTGCAGATTTCTCACTAGAACTTGGAACACAAATTGAAAAATGAGCTTCAACAAGAAGTCTGCGGCCCCTTTTAAGTCACTCACCATATACATGTTTATTGAATGATATTATTGTCTGTTTCTCATCCTTTTATTACTTCCAGGTCCATTGAGAGCTGTCCAGGAAGGGCCGGGTGGAAAACCAGGTTATTTACACCACAGGGAAACACACTCTGGAACTTTAAAATTAAACTCCTTATTGGAAGTCTTTGCACTCCTTTACCAAAAATGCATGATAGCTACTAACCAGCTACTAACGTTTCACACCAGTTTCTCATATTTTAACGTGCATTTGAATACTGGGAATCTTGTTAAAATCCAAATTGTGAATCAGTAGACCTGCTGTGGAGTGAGGCCCTGCTTTCCTCAAAAGCTCCCAAGAGATACCAGGCCGAGGCCCGGAGCACGAAGGAAGGAAGAAGAAACTAGGAACCCGCGGTCCCAAGCGAGGCGGAGGCAACTAGGCGCCCGCTCTCCCCGCCTGGCTTACCCCACGATCAGCAGCGCGCTCCGCAGCCGTCTCCGTACCTCTAGGAACACGCGCGCCTCTGCCTCGCCGGCCGCCATAGCTCACGCGCCCCGGCCCACGCGGGACCCGGGCCGCGCCTCTGGCCCACCCGAGCCCCCAGGGCAGGATCTGTTGCACGCGTGCCCAGAGCGGACGCCAGGACCCGACCAAGCTGGCAGCGCCGGTCAATCCACAGCGCCGCCTGGCGGGCGGAGAGCGCACCGCTTCTGGTTGCTGAGCCCCCGCAGAGGGGCGCACTTTTAAAATCCGGTTTGGGCTGGGAGCGCCGGGGAGGCCAAGTAGAGCGTCGCCCCATGCTTCTTATGAGCTTGACTTGGAACATTAGCCTCGCTGGAAAAGATAGTAAACTGGGACTGGGGTATATTTCCTGATCAGCTTGGGCAGGGAACAGATAATGGAGCAGAGGCAACATAGGTAGTACTTATCCTCAGCAGGAGAAGGGGCTGGATTTGCCATCTCGAAGCTCATTTTGCCTCTAATCCCCTTTTAAAGAACTAAGGTCCTTGTTAAGCTCAGAGGCCAGAAATCTCAAGCATTGATTTGGCATTGCTTCTCAATTCGATCCTACTACATCCAAAATTGAAACAGTTGCTAAAATGTAATCCAATTTTCCGCTACCAATGTAGAGGAATGTGAAGTCTTGTAGCTTGAATCACAAGACTCATCATTCACTTTTGGAAAAAAAGAACATGAAATCAATTCCAGGTTACATCCCCACTATTCTCAGAGATAAAGATTGACTCAGAGATAATGTCATTACAAAATAATTTTTGAAAGTTTGACACAGAAAAGGATCTGGTAGAGTGTAAGTATTTTAAGTGGAGAAACATAAAAGTATAAAGCCACAGTGGAATTACAATATATTACTTTAAATGCGAAAGGATATTTTTTAAATGATGGCTTGTTATAGAAAGCCCTGCTTATTAATGTTGCATTTTATCACTTCAAAGTCATAATTACCGATTACCAGGCACCAAACATAATGCTTTTTTAAAAACTGTTGCTCATTTTGTTGTTTTCTAAGACAGGGTCTCACAGTGTAGTTCAGCAAGGCTCAGACTCACAATGCGCCTCCTGCCTCAGCCTTCCCATTTCTGGGATTACAGGTGAGTGGCACAAAACCTGGCTGATGCAATTCTAAATAAAAACTGGAAACCTTCAGCATCTCGATAGATAAAAGTTTAAGACAAGTTTTCTAAAATCAATGTTTAAAAATTTTAAGTGTATCGTATTACTGAACAAATTCCTGTTCGATTGCAGTAATCCAAATAATTACAGAATGCCCCAGCTAACTAGTATTTGTTGGCAATTCATCTGTTTGAAGGATGACAACCTCAGCTTTTCATATTCTCTTCCATTTTTAAACTGCAAGACTTTCAAGTGTTTAAACATATTAAAACACACACCATTCTTATAACAGCAGGCTCTGCATAGTTGTTTTAATAATTTTAAACAGTTATATTTTCTAGACACACCTTTATAAACGCTTGTTTTATTCTATTGTGTGGGAAAAATGGTGCAGTCCTCCTTGGAGCAGCTTGATATGATTAAAATGCTCCAGACCCAAAGTCCTGCCAAATGTCATACCAACTGTGTGTCTTTTAATTTCACACATGCACTCTCTGAGCTTGAAGCTACTCATATAAAATGTTAAGGAGTTCTTTAAAACTGCTTAATTACATTTACAGCTATTTTAAGTTCTTATCCTTTCAAACTCTCCATCAAAATGGGACTTGTCCTGGAGACTTAAGAACACCTGCTAGAGACTTTTCCCTCCCATTTTCCGTGGTTAGCGTCGTGGCCGCTTCCCGCAAATGGCCACTTGAGGGCGCTGTGGTAACAGCCCCAGCAGGCGAGGAGCGTTCTGGGGGTGGGGACCACAAACCCTGGACGTCGACGCGAGCCTGCGCGGTGCACGCTGGGAGCTGTCACTAGGCCCTTCGGCTCTTGGCCTTTGCGTCGCTGCCTCGGTGGCCAGGAGAGCGGCGGCGGCAGGAAGCGTCTGAGCCCACGGCAGGTAACCGCGTCCCCGCCCCCTGCGCGGTCCCAGGCAGACTGCCATCCGGCGCAGCCGCCTCCACGCGGCTCGTTTGGCAGCCCCGCAGGGACGCTCCGCGCGTCAGGCTGCCGGGATTTGGGGGGTGTTGACGGCCCGGCCTGAAGCCGCGACGCCGCCGGCCGCCCCCTTGGTCTCGGGAAAGCGGGAGCTGTGCGGGCCGAGGGCGGAGCTGGCGGACGTACGGGAGAGGCCGGGCAGGTAGACCAGAGGCGGGCCGCGCAGCCGCCGGCCTGCGGGTCCCTCCGCGCTGGGCCGAGCGCCGCGCACCGCTGGGGCCGAGGTCGTCCGCACCTGTGCGGTGGGGACGCGGAGTCACGGGTTTGTGAAGGAATCGGGTTGTCGCGTTCATGTGGTGGGTTCTTTTATGACTGACTGAGGAAACAGGAATACCAGCTGCTTTCCTTAAGGCGTTACCTTAGCAAGGCGTGCAGAAGTTCTCTGGAGGAAGTAGGAATAATCTTAAGGAAGTTGTTAACAATTTTCCCTTTGATTCCTAATGCTTTTAAAGTTGCAACATAATAAATTGTCGAGTTTCCGTTCTCTTTTGCCCTGAGGAGAAAAAGGCACGCAGTTGTACTTTTAAAAAACTGGGTAAATTATGTTTTGGTTATTCTTACGTTTACTAAGAGTTGTATGGAGTTTGGGAAATACAAAGATGGGAAAAATCTGATTCGGAGACTAATTAAAACAAAACATTTCTAGTAATTACAAAAATAAATGAAAAGGTTTGCCTGACCCAAAAGCCCTGAATTATAAATACGGGAAAAACTGTTTCCGTGTTGTTGGCTCTTGTTTATACAGCCACAAATTGTTTTATCTGAAAATATTAATGTGATCTTCGGTGAATAACATGTCCGTATTATGTGCTAAGTAACCCACCTGATAGTCAACAGTGATTTAGTTGAGCTAACAACTGATGAGTCAATTAAAACCGCACATGATCCAAATACTGGTTTAATGATTACCTTCAGCTAAACTTAATCATCTCTCAGGCCAGGGATTTAGCTCAGTGGCATAAGCACCTGCCTGGCAAGTGTAAGATTGTGAGTTCGATCCCTGGAACCAAACAAACAAAAAATCTTAATCATTCCTCAAAATTTCCAAGTGGTAATAAATCTCCAGGTGGACTTCATTATGAGGGACCCAATTTTTGAAAAGAAAATTAACACCTTAGTTAATTCCCAACACAAAATATTAAATGTTTGTATACAAAGGAGTCCTGTTCTGTAGTTGAAGTACGTCCGTCATCTTGCCGAGGATGAAGAAATAAGGTTAAAGTTCTGCTAACCAGGTGGGATCTCTAGGGTTTGTTTCTTTGATTTTGTCTGGTCTGGTCTGTTCTGTTCTTTTGGTGGTGCTAGAAATCAAATCCATGACATTGTGCATTGCTAGGCCTCAGTTTTGTCATTTTAAGACACTTTGAAAAGACTACACTATTTTGAAGCAGTTTAATAGGCTTACTTCCTCTAAACATGACAAATGATTTGAAAACACTGTGTGTTATACCAAGGTGATTTTGTTGTGGGGTGGTGGTGGTTGTCATCATTGTCGTTTTTACTTATAAAGGTAAGACTCTCGGAAACCTGTTCTGCTTTATGTGTATATAATCTCCAGGAGAAGGTTATCATAGCATTTCCTAAATTTACCTAGCCAGAAAGCCTCTTTTGTCATGTCCAACTGGTTAATATCTCAGACTATAATTACATAGGAATACTAATTTGAAAACTCCTGTCCTTGAGCTGTGTCTGCCTTCAGTTTGAAATTCCATGCACTAAGCCTTTTTTCGCCATCTGTTTAACCTTTTGGAACATGAAAATTGGTAACTCAGTGATATGACAAAATGTTTTCCTTGGTAAAATATTGATGCACATGTCTCTTATGAGTCTTAATGTTGTAATTTATGGTATAATGGTATCTTTGCTGGTCTCATGATGCTTCTCTAAACCATAATTAATTCATGTTTTCAATTTGACTTTATAGTTAATTGATTTTATTCACAATGCCATTTTAAGTTTCCCACAAGACTTGTTGATAATGCTTTTACTATGATGGTCTCCATTTCTAGCCATAAATTCTTTTTTTTTTTTTTTTTTTTTTTTTTGGTGCTGGGGATCAAACTCATGACCTAGCACTTACCAGATGTGCACTTTCACCACTGAGCTCAATTCCTGGCCCTTTAGCCATGCATTCTTAAAACTATGAAATGTGATAGAAGATACCTTATGTACTTAATAGCTACATAATTCTAAGAGTTTGGGTCATCAAAAAGAGGTAAAGGTTAAAACAAATTCTGAAGTAACTTATCTGAAACAAGATTTGAATGTGCGATGTAAGATCTGAGTGTTGAATACAGTCTTAAAATATTTCACTAAACCCTTGTTAAGTCTCATTAGTATACAACCCAAGTGGATATTCAGTGTATTCTTTGTTACTTGTTAAGGGTAAATACTATATTTGTAGAGGGATTTTTGGGGGGAGGGTGGAGGTTGTTGGAGTGGGAACAGAATATTTAATAGATAAGCTTTAAGTCAGGTAAGTTCCCTACCTGAAATAAAACTCTTAAGTGTGAAACTAGTATTTTTGTGTTATAAAACTAATAACTTTTTTATTGAGAAACTATTATATGTAAAAAATTTTTAATTCTTTTGAATTTAAACTATGATTTTTTTGTCTTTATTGTGTTTACCAGTACCTCTTTCTCTCTCAACCTGAAACTTCGACTTCCTTTCATTGGATAGGTCAAGGACAGTGTCAGGGTTATTAAGGAAAAAGTTTATATATAATGTGCACCTATTTTGTGGTACATTTCAATAAATTTCCACATATATATATGCCCTGGTAACCACTACCAAAATCAAGACTCAGAGTATACTACCAGTTGGGTCTGTATTTTTACGACTTGGTTCTCTTAGAATTTTCTTCCATCTCTACATGTCTAAATTATATCTGTGTTCCCAAAATGCTAACTTGTCACTGAATATTTTTGATTACCTCATTTTGAATTAATATTTTCTTCTGACTTTCCTATATCTTAAAATATCCTTCTCTTTCCTTCATGATGGCTAAACAATGATGTCTACATAGCAAGCACTTATTTATTGACCAAATAGATTAATGTGAGAAACTTAAGTCATTCTAATGTTAACTTCAAAATTTTGGCATTATCTCCATACTTCCTGCATGTCATTTCTTTACATCATCATGATTGTTAAAATCACTTTAAGGGAAACTGAAAAAATCATGAATTAAAAGCAGGTAGCATTTGCTATAAAAACAGGAGTGTATACATAAAAATAATAAAAAAAAAACTGTATTGTTAATTTCAAGCTAGAAAATTGTCCAATAAAGGTTCGGAGACTTCATTTGAAAAGGAGACTAGCTAGATTTTCAGGGAGTTGATAACATCTAGCACTAACCTGAGACTATTTTTGATGCATTCAAAAATTGAAAGAATGAGAAGAAAGTAACTTCCTCACCTGATTCAGTGAAGAAGCATATCCCACTAAAGTCCCATGATTTCATTTCTCTTCCTGTTAGGGTCCCAAAGTTTGAGAGAGAATGAATTGATCAGGACTTGAAAATTCCTTAGAATTTTATCCATGAAAGAATCAAGAAAGAAAGCCATAATTGTAATTCAAAATATCATCAGACATCTTTATTTTTACAAAATGTGCTCAGTTTTACTAATGTTACTTTTATTAAGAAATCACTGCCATCTTACTGTTATTAGGATACATTGTCTTTAAGATAAAATTTCTGATTTCAAGATAAAAACAGTGGAATCTTATTTGACAAAGCAATGACTATTGATTCAAGAGTGTGAAATGTTAATGTATTTATCTGGCAAAGTTCAGGTAAGAATGGATGAAATAATAAAATTAAAACAAATCTTTTGCTTACCACTGAAGTTTTATATAACTATATTTTTATATTTTCTTCCTACCAAAGACACTTACATCTTTTTTTCTTCTGAGATAATAACAAAATTCTCTCATGGAGTTTCATATGATCAGGCAGGGAAACAAACTCCTGCTTCTTGTATGCTACATCTTGTATTTCATATTGAAATGATTATTTACAGATAACTAAATTATGAGCCTAGAGTTTATTTTTCATGAAAAAACACTATGAACAAACAGCTCCGGTAGAATATATAGTTTGGTGTTACTATTTTTTTTCTTTTTGTTTTGTTTTTTGAGACAGGATCTCACTATGTATTTCAGGCTGGCCTTGAATTTAACGCAATGCTCCTGCCTCAGCCTTTACAGCACTAGAATTACAGATGTATGCCACCATGTCCAGCTGCTGTTCCTATTAAAAAAAAATTAGTCTGAGTGTTGGTGATAAGTCTATAAAGACACAGAATGATTTGCTACTCAGAGATCGTTGTTTATCGAAAATCCTGGGATATGGGCCAGGGATTTAGCTCAATGGCATAAGCACCTGCATGGCAAGCACAAGGTCTTGAGTTCAATCCCCGGTACCAAAAAAAATAAAATAAAAAATAAAATTCTGGAATACAGTTTCAAAGTGAAAGATAAGAAAGAGCTGTTTGGATGTATAGTTTTTATACATAAGATAGCCTTCACCTAAATAAGGCTTATTTACTATAAAACCAAAAATATAGAAGTAGTACAAATATACTGCATTGTTCAGTGACAAGTCACTAATCAAAAAAATATTAAAGGACAACAATCTTAGTCCTAGGAATTATATACCTTATGTATTTCAATTGCTTTTGATTGTGCTATGATGAAAAGATGCTGTAAAATACTAGCTCTCTGAAATGCTTAGGATATATATCTTACTTTCATCAAATTTTCCAGAGTTTTTTTTCATATATTCCACAAATGCCATCCTATACCACTGATTATGTTTTTTTGCCGGTCTTATGTGATGTAACTGCAGTGACTTTGCATATGCTTATATATATCTTACAGTGTGTTTTAATTTAAAAATTTCCTGGAGAAAAGTTTTTCTTATAAGAAAAAATAAAGCATAGTACAGTACTTGTTTTAAATCTGGTCTCTTACTTTGTAAGAATTGTAAATTTAAATGATTTTCATAGTGTATGCATTATTACTGCCATTTAAGAGTTCACCTTTGAGCCTGAATGAGAGATGCAAGCAACATAATTATGTTTATGGCATCTGACATTTTATTGAAAGGCTGCCTTCAAAGCACTGCTGTAAATCTACCTGATTCTATAATATGATGCTGTCTATTGGTTTTACATAGTAATCTGATAGCTACTATTTATATTTACTGAAGTTAAAATTTAATGAAACTTAGTTGAAAATACTCATTTTTTTTAATGCTTTTCTGCATGACATGTCACTTCAAACTGTAGTGACTTAAAACGATTATCTCACACAGTTTCTGTCAGTAGATAGGAGAGTTGTTCGGCTGTCAATTTCAAGTTTCTTGTAAGGTCCCAATCTGATGTGGGTGAAAGCTACAGACATCAAAAGGTTTGACTGGAATTGGAGAATCAACTCCAATATTACTCACTTACATGTTGCCAAGTTATTTCTGGCTGTTGGAGGGAACCCTCGATTCCTCCTCTTTTGAATCTCTTCATGTGGCTCTTGAATGTGCTTATGATGTAGAAGCTACCTTACCTCAGAAATAATCACCCAAGGGACATCAAGATGGAAGCCACAGTGTCTTTTGTGGACTTTTGGCATATTTTATTACTTTATACAGACCAGTGGTATTTCTTTTTAAGAGACAATTGTATAAGGGTATGAATATTAGGAAATGAGGATCATTGGAAGCTGATATGTAAACATTTGTCTAAATAATCAGTGCATGTTTGTTTAATGTGCAGTATACGCACTGTTGTGATTTTTAAAAGAATATTCAAATGTTGACTTAAAAGGCAATGTGAATATTAGTTCACCTGACAAAACAAGCACTTTATCAACAAAATTCATAGTGTCCATGGTTCTTTGAGGGTGATAAATCAATAAAGATGAAACATTTAAGATGTAGATTCTACTAAATTTTATTCTCTTTTATTATGAGATGGAGAAAGAAAATGTCATAAATTTTACAGTTGATATTTGATGTTCTTTAGCGGCATTCATTTGGTTTTTTGTTTTTTTGGTACCAAGGATCAAACTCACAACCTTGCATTTGCAAGGCTGGTGCATATGCCACTGAGCTAAATCTTCAGCCCTCATTTGTTCATTTTTAAGAAGTTAAACTTGTTATAAAAATAGAGAATAATTCATATAATTTTAAGTGCATAAATCTTGGGAGCTTTTTCTAAATCAATGTAGACTTTATTCATTCTTTTTATCAACTTGGCATTCTGTTATCATTCAGTTTTTATTGTGTTAACTGATTATCAGTGTGGGGCAAGAACTTTGCTAGGAGCTAACACTGAAAAGCTAAAATGATAAATGAGGCCTTTCTATCTTAGGGATTGTGACCACTGGGAATTCCAATTCAGTTATAATAAAGCAAGGTAAGCTCCATGACAGAAGTCTAGTGTGTAGTGTGAGCATTGAAGGGATGGTGGAATGGTCATGGAAAACTTATCAAAGTGGATAAAATCTAAGATCTGAAGGATGAGTAGCTATTAATCAGTGTTTCAGAATGCAGAAATAAAAAAGTTGGCTGTCAGAAAATGACTTGTTACAAAGCTGTTGATGACCTAAACAATGTGATACTAGCATGAAGACATTTATTGATCAATGGAATAAAATGAAAAGTATATATAGTCAAATTGTCTTCAGTAAGGGTGCCATGGCCACCCAAAAGAGAATGTCTGTACAACAAAAGGTGTTGAGGAAACTGAATGCCCTTGTGTTGAAGAATCAAATTGGACCCTTACCTTACACCGTATAAAAATTCTAAATGGTTTAAAGACCTAAACATAAGACCTAGAACTCATAGATGGATTCAGAAAAGTTTCATGACATTGGCTTTGATAATGGTTTCTTGACCGTGCCAGCCACAGTACAGACAAAGAAAGCAAATTTAAGTTCATATGTATCAAGTGACATGAACAAAACCCATGGAATAGAAGGAAAATTTACAAGGTAGAAGGGCAGTATCTAAAATACGTAACTCCTACAAGTCAACAACGGCACAATGTAATTTTATAATGGGCCAAGGACTTGAACAGACATTACTCAAAAAATGATACATAAGTGACCAGCAAAAGATACTCAAGATTTCAGTCCACATCCAATCACAGTGATACACCACCCTATACCTGTTAGAATGGCTGTGGAATACCATCAAGATGACTGTCCTTGAAAGAAAAGCATCTATTTTTGGCTAAATCTATTTTTCCCTGTATCTGTGTATTGATATGTACAGAGCTGGCTAGGATATTTCTCTATCCCCTCAGTTGACTTTAAGCAGTGCAAACAGGGCTAGCCAAGGTGCTAACATGTAGCCTTTGAAGCAATGGAGCAGATCCATAATGCCCCACCTGTGGCTTCCAGCTATAGCTCTCACTGTTTGCATGAACTAGCCTGAGTGACACCATGCTGTGGGCTGGGATTGAGCCTAGAGAAAGAGGCCATTACATCTCTGCGTGAAGATTACACATCAGAGTCAAACAGAAGGTACATATTCAATCTGCATATCTCTCTCTGCATATGGCAGAGATGCTTTTAAGCCTTCTACCTAGCCCAGTTCACAGCACTCACATACTTCCAACCTTTCAGTCACTTATCTCTGAGCCACTCCCCTCATCACAAATGAATAAAACCTGGGTTTTGCCCTGGATCAAGGCCTTTGTTACCGTTAGCCATCATTCTAGCTGGACTTAGGACCCCCTTGGCACCCTACAACTAAAGATATGTCTTAGTGTCTTTATTCTCACCCTGGATTGCGCTGGAAACGGTAGATTGGAATTAATTATTGGAATTAGACTGTGACAAGGTCCACAAAACTTCCCATTAAATGGCTGCCCATAAAACCCAGAAAATAACATATGCTGGTGCATGTAGGGAAAGAAGAATCCTTGTGTGTTGTTGATAGGAATGTAAAATTGTGAGCCACTATGGGAAGGAGTATGATATCCTTCAAAACATAGAATTAAACCCATGAACCAGCAATCTCACTTTCAGATATATGCAAACTAACTGAAAACAGTACCTTAACAATATATTGGCACACACATGTTCATTACAACACTATTTTTTATAATAAAGAGGCAACCTAAATATATATCAAAGAGTGAATGGGAAAGTAAATGTAATATTAGCCTTGAAAAGGAAGGAAATTCTGGCCCAGCTGTAATGTGAATGAACCTTGAGGACAGTCTGCTAAATCAACTAGTTCCAATAAAACAATTATAGTTTCACTGTATAGTTCCACTTATATGAAGTATGTAAAGTAGTCAAATTCTTATAAACAGAAAGTAGAAAGATGGTTACCAAGAACTAGGGGAAGAGAGAAATGGAAATACAGTTTTAGTTTTGCAAGATGAGTTACAGAGATTGGTTGCAAAACAGTGTGACTATACTTAATGTTTGAGAACTGTACTCAATGGTACTCAGAGGCTAAGTTTTATAATTTTAAGAAATTAAAGTATCAGAAACAAGTATATGTGCATTTTAAAATAACATACTGTAATAGAACTCATTTTCTAAATATTCAAGAAAATACTAATTATAACTGAGCCAAGTGAAAGGGATTGGATCACAAGGTTTCATGCTGAGACGTAACATTTTGAGTATCATTTAGTGGAAAAGCTATAGACAGTGAAAAGAAATAGGACACATCTAGAAAAGGAATAGCTCATATAAAGGCACTGACGTGGGAGGGAGCGAGTCCTTGAACAGTGTGAAGTTGCCTAGGTTTCTCTTAGTTGGGATTGACTTGTATCTAGATGCTCCTGCCCCAAGCCTCATGCAGTTATAGGTTAAGAGTTTCGAAGATGGCAGAATTAAGGTATGTGAATGTGGATTAAGGATATGATACTGCAATTAAGAGTGTGGGGTTAGGAAACCCTACACTGGGTGTAGTGGCAACAATCCACCTACAGCCTGGATGTAATAAAAACGGAGAGGGGAATAGCAGGCTTGCTACTGCTGTCTGCCTACCCTTCTGTGCTGTGAGCTGTTTCACCTCTCTGATGCCCCTCTGCATTGTCACCCTTTCTGATGCCAGCCAACTGTAGATTGAAACCCGTACAGACTGAGTTGAAATAAGCCTTCCCTCCTTTAGCTTTAGGTGTTGAGTATTTTGACTCGGCAGTGAACTGGACATGGTGACGCATACCTGTACTCCCAGCAGGAGGCTGAGGCAGGAGGATTGCTGTGAGTTCAGGGTCATTCTAGGCTACAAAGTAAATTTAAAAATTATTCTGTAAGTACATCTTCCACGTACACAAATACAAGAGTGTGTGGTTGAAATGATGGTATTGTTGACAGGAGTGAAGAAAAGGAAATCCAGAAAACAGGAAAATAGCAGTATTTACTGGTTTTGTTTCTTAGATTCAGTTGATATCCTAAAAAAGCAAAGGGACAATGAAATGGGTTTAAAAATAGTAGAATATAAAAATTTATGCCTTTATCAGTGTTTTGAAGCCTGACCTTACTAATGAGGTTATGAGTTTACAAAAATAAAGCAGTACCTATTTTAGTTCTGAATCTACCAAAAGGTTTAGAGTTAATTCTTTCTGAGTATCAACTCAGAGAATTTTTTTTTGTTCTGTCATGATGTATTATTAATAATGTCTGTTTTTACCTTAATCTTAAAATATAAGGGATGAAAATATAGTTATAAGTGGAGATAGGTCTACTAAAGGTAGTACCATTTCCTGGCTTCTTCCCTTTACTGCCCTGTGCAGTTACGTTCTGTTGCCATTCTCCCATATTTTTAAACTGATGTACTTAGATACATGTGTGATCTGGGTCCAATCTGAATTTTATTTTAATGACTTTATATAAAGTTATTCAGCTAATATGTTAGCGTGTTCCTAGGTAATGTTTTGATCCTGCCTCTGAAGTGAATAAGTATGATTTTATTTGTATCTTAATGAATGTTTTGTTTGCTTTTCTCTACGATTTTATTTTTACTTTTTTTTTTAATGTACCAAGGATCAACTCACAATCTTGCACTTACCAGGCAAGCGATTGAGCCACTGAGCTAAATCCCAGACCCTGATTTTTTTTTATTTTTAATTTTATTTTAAAAGAGGGTAAAATTAAACACAACAAAACAGAACAGAAGGGGACATAAGAAAGCATAAATTTGAAAGCTAGACAATCAGAGATCTTCACTATCTGTCATATTGGCTCTTGTTTTCTTCCAAATGGTTGTCCATATCTTTGTATATGGAGAGCTCATACTAAATAACATAGCCAATCTTTTCACAAGATGTGTAGTTAACTGGCTCCCACTTGCTAAGGGGTCGGGGGAGAGGACAACATGAGATGTTTGATTTTTAGCCCTCATGCCGGCAGGCTTACAGCCACCTCCCAAAGAGGGGAGGAGTTCCTTGTTCTCCCAGCACCCCGAGTCAACCGCATGGTACAGGTCCCGAGGCGCCAGGGTCGCTCTCCTTCAGGCGCCTAAAGTCTGCCACACTCACAGCCGCCCCCCCCCCACAGAGGGGAGGTGCTCCTTGTTCTCCTGGCACCCCGAGTCAGCTGCATGGTGCAGGTCCAGACACGCCAGGGTCTCTCCTGCAGGCTTCCAAAAGCCTGCCACACTCACCTGCTATTTCTTTCTGATGAATTGACCATTACATTTCTAAAGTTCTAAAATGGCCAACAGACCACAGAAAGAATTCTCTTTAGGCTCCTGTTTGAACCAGCAGCTATTAGCAATCTGCTGGCCTTGCTTCAGGGCCATATGATTTTATTTTTAAAGCAGTTTTTGTTGTTGGAGCATAGCAAGGAGTCTTAACTAGGATGGAGGTAGGGGAGCAGGCCCAGGGCAATTAGAATCATCTACCACTAAATGGGCAGAGGTCCTGGGGATCTTGATTCTTCTGCTGTAAGTGGGGAGTAAATGTGGGTAAGAGGTACAAAGCTGCGGATATTCTGGCTTCTCTCCTGATGCGACTTACAATCAGATACTTCACTCCACTGATTACCAGTTGTACCAGCTTCATCTCTGATTTGCCCAGCGAATCCAAGCTGGAGATGTGGAAGATGCTGCCTGTGGCAGTGTCCACTCATCCAATACCACGGTTCTGGAGTCCCAGGTTCTCTAGGATCTTTGGGAATTGTCTATCTTTGCTTAGCAGGGATAGTTTGATGTACACTCCTACCTGAAGTCCAGTGCCCAGATTAGTTGAACAGATCAAAATGTATCTCAAATGCTCATTCTACATGAACTACTCCCAGCCCTACTGCTGGATCAGCTGCTCTACTCTTTGAGCCCCTGACAGAATCTTTCAAACACTCTTTTCATGTTGCCTCCCTTCACTATTGAAATGGGGCCCTCATGTGTTCCTCATTCACCCAGATCAAGAAGCTCTTCACATTGTGCCAGATGCCAAGAGCATCTGGCCAGTCTCAGGCCATTCCTGCTTGAGAAATGAGGACACAGGCTTATCAAACAGGAAGCTGCTACTGTTCAGCCTCCATCATCTCACTGAGCCTATACTAACATTCATTCAGCTCACCTTTCAGGCCATAATACATACTGCTTACCCTAGTAACCAGAATGGATTTGGCTGGCATCCAGGTCAGTAGTTTGTTTCATGGTCCAGGGGTCATATCTGTTGTGTTATTCTTGAATCACAGAGTTGAATAACAGCAAATACCTTGTAAGCTGTCTCATCTCCAGTCACCATGCTGCAGTCTTGATGAAGGGTCCCTGGGGCTAGCCACTCTAGTGTGAATGTACTGATCCAGCATCCATCCAGTGAGTATGGGCTTGTCACAGAGGTGTGCACAGCCTGCTAGAATCACGTGACAAGCCGTGCAGTTGTGCTTTCAGAAGTCTGGATACTCAGTGCTTGAAGGACATAGTCTCCAGTGCTCATGAGAGTTCCAGGAAGAGCCGAAACTCACCAACTAGAGACCCAGCTCCTGCCAGAGCCAGAAGCCTGGGTCTGGGACTGGAAAATGGCAGACAGGAGAAGACACCAGCCATGGCTTCCCAGAGCAGGACATGGCACCAGATGGCTGTGGTAAGGCAAATGCAATCAGATCAGTGGAGGGTAAGAGCTGGGCCAAGGCTGTTAGTTGCACTGGGTGTGGGGCTGAGGTTGAGCAGGAATTGTTAGCTTCCTCTTCCTTTTTCCCCTTCTTTTCTGTCTCTCTTTAGAGCAGTTTTAGTAAAGAAAAAAGGAACTGGGCATAGTGGTGCATACCTGTAACCTTGAGCATCCTGGGAGTCCCAGGCAACTTGATCCTGATTTTGAGCTTAGAACTTATCAATTTAGCAAAACTATGTCTCACAATTTAAAGGAAAATCTTAAAAAGAACTGAGGATATAGTAAAATTTGAAGAACCTGAGTTTAACCCCCAATACCTAATAGTACAAAGGAAATTTTTTTTTCAAAATTGGGAAAAAATAATTCTCCCTCCTTTAGGCTGTGTTTAAAATTTTTCCAGATGCACTGTTAAATTTGAATACCCTGGAAAATGCATAAAACTTTGTATTCTTTGGCTACAATATGTTGTGAAGCATTTTCATGTTAATTTACATAAAAACCAGTCTTTATATATTAAAATTGAGTAGTACATCATTAATTTTCATTAAAATAGCTTTTTTTTTCAGTGCTAGTGACTGAACCCAGGATGTTTGCTACATCCTGATTTTTGTTTGTAGTTTTCTAAATTTTTAGGCTCTCCCTAAATTGCCCAGACTGAACTCAAACTTTTTTTTTTTTTTTTGTACCGGGGATGGAACTCACAACTTCACGCTTGCCAGGCAGGCGTGTAAGCCACTGAGCTAAATCCCCAGCCCCTGAACTCAAACTTTGGACATTTAAGCAAAATCATTGTCATTGTGACTGAAGAACAAGACTGTCTACAAATAAGCACTTTTATTTTGAAAAAGATACACTCTGAAAAGTGTTTTAAATAATGTTAAAAAAATAATCGTGGCAGGATAATTCAGAGAAGTGGTGGTTAACTTATGACATGCACAGCGTAGTAGATTGTATTATTGAAAGGTCTAGATTTAGGTTTGCCACCATTGGCTTAGAACTAACCCTTTTCTTGTGGTTCATATCTTTCTAATCATTCTGAATAGCCATACATTCACTTTTCTGACATTATCATTCTCATATTTTACTTTCAGGTATGTATAAAAATACATTGTTTTCTTCCCAATTAAAAACAAGCAGACCATGGTCAATATAGATAATTTACGTTAAATGTTATTTTGATATTTATTGTCAGGTTTACTTTCCCTTGTTACCTAAGAAACTTTTATCTCATCTCCATCTCATCAATATACACACAGAGAAATCAAACAGACTTTAATACTATCATATAAAAATTAGTTATGTGTATAAAATGTACAAAGCCACTTTAGTTGTTTGAAATTCTATTTTAGATTATTATGATTTAGATTTTTAAAATGTCCCCAAATGGCCTCTGTATTAAGAGCTGAGGCATAGAGGAGGATAATTAGATGAGGCCCCAGCCTCATTAATGTACTATATTAATTCATAGATGTTTATATAGTTGAATGGGTTGTTAGGATGTAGAGTCTAGCTGGAGGAAGGAGGTCGCTGAGGCTGTGCCTTTGAAGGATATACTTTTTCTCTCCTGCCTCTGCTTTTGGCCTGCCATGAGGAAAGCAGCTTTCCTCCTCTACAATGTTTCTGTCTTAGAGCCAGCTGATTATGATCTGAAACCTCTGGAATTATGAGACAAAAAACTCTCCTATTAAGTACTTCCTCAGATGAAAATCTAACAGTTATCCACATCCCTATTTTCTGTAAGTATAGTTAATACAATGATATGTTGTGACTGAATTTGAATATATAATAGAACTAAGAGTGATGTTCATGGTTTTTACCAATAACGTAGATAACTTCTTTGAAATACTTGTTTTCTGAACTATCATTTTTCATAATGAACAGCCCTCATGAATCATCTCTCTTCAAGAAAGCAAATCAAAGCAAAATCTGCTTTATTAAGTTTCATAAAGTATATGTGGAGTGCATAATAATAGAATCTGACCGTAGCATACTTCTCCAGCAGAAATCCTTACATCTGTGCTGGGCATCCTAACTCTGCGAACTAGCACATCTATTAACTGTTTTTGTTTGTGCAGCATGTCGCTTAGATTTCATTGCACTTGAGAACATACTTCTTCAAAAGTTTTCTCCTAAGAATACTGTATACACACGTCCCCTTCTCTGATGGCCATTTATTTAGTTAAAATCTCTGCTATACACATAATATAAAACCAACCAAACAAAACCCCTTCTTTATCTTCCTTCATGATAACTTTGCTTTGTACTGTAGTTTATCCTAAGTACTATCAGTATTGATACCTTTGAGCTATGTGGGTTTTCTTAGAATTCAGTTTTGGTCCCTGTGCTTTTATCACAGTTTCAAAGGAACGCTGTAAAGATAGATATTTGCATGATTATAGCTTTGCACAACAGGAAAAGATAATTTTTTTAAGAGAAAGATTTATTGAAGGGCACAGATAGCTCCTAAGGGACAAGAGGAGTCCTGAGTGGGTTGCCACTGAGGCCCTTTGTTAGGGATAATTTAAACAGCAGAGTTACAGTGTGGGGACAATGTGAGTCAAATGATAATCAGTCAGTAAGATTGCAAGTACAGCTGATAAGGTAATATTGATCCAATAGGGAAGCAGGGTACATAGCAAGAATATATGGCTAGAAAAAGAAAAGAATATATGGCTGATATCATTAAACTTACTTTACCTATAACTTCTAAAATAGAAACATTTTGGGGAAGGGATGGGTGCAGGTACTCTGGTCACTCATTGAGGTGTCTGATAAATATCTGAATATAATGGATTGGGTGGTATCAGTTACAAAATAATCCCAAATTTCTATTCCTCCCTTAGGGCAATATGTAAGTCTAACTATTGTGGCTTTAATCTATAGGCCTGCCTCCAGATGCACCTCCTGGCACAGTTTTGATGTGTTCTCATCTTTTTCACTAACTCCTCAAGGGCCTCTCTCTGTATGACTATGTATTAATTTCTACTGTATTTAGCTGCCTATAATACTCCTTCCTCAGAAGAGGAATCTCTATGTGGGAAATAGGTATGGGTTCAATCTAGCTGCTTCAAGCTGAGAAGGGTCAGTGTAGGGGAGACTGCAGTCAGGGCCCTTCTCCAGAGAGCTAATCTAATAGGCCTTAAGTAGAAGTCATGTTACAGTTTGGCAGTTACAAACTCCCTTTACGAGGCTGATCTAGTGGGTCCCAGTAAAAGGAGTCTGGCACATTTGTCATTGGTTCCATCTGTAGGATCACTTGGAGTTTGGCAGCCTCTAGGCAAGAATAAACAAATTTTTCCAAGAGATTAAATAAAGCACATACAATCAAAGCATGAGGACTAGAATGAAATGGCAGATTTGGGAAAAGAGCTATGTCTAGACAGTGCTCTTAAGGGATTAGAATAGTGATTATAACTGAGTGGCTCCTAGGCATCTCTACCAATGGAGGTTACCTGTAAGTCTGTTTCTTTGTCATAAGTTCCTGCAATTTTAGCTATAAGAACATGGAGATTTCAGTGGTTTTGAAGGACAATGTTAACTAAGGAATTTTACTACTCTTGCTGAGGTTTTATAGCTGTTACTGTGGCTTCTTAGCCTCACTGAACCATGATAGTGATTAACTACAAGTATAGATGGAAACTGCCAGCAGGTGTCAGTGATTGGTGCCTGTGTTAATCAAAATTAACCTCTCACTGTATATCAAGGCCAGTTAAGTTTCCTCAAGCATTACTTTTGGAATAATGTATAGAGCCTCTTGACTCCTCTTCTTTTGTCAACCAATAGGATGGGTCATCCTCTTGCTTGATCATGTAGCTTTCTGTGAAATCATAGGAGATTTTTGTTTCTCTGGTGACAATCCTTTTTAGCACACTGTACATTAGTTGATTCCTGTGGTCTGCAGTCCATCAATCTTCCTGCTCGGGAGATTGGGTGACTCACCAGATTTGTAGGATCTTGAGGAAAGGCCTCCTCATGTCCTGTGTCCTTGTTGACCTTGGAGGGCCAGGGCCAATATATTGGCTGGCTCTTAGCCCCGTTACTTTTCTAGATTTGGTCTCCAAACCTCAGTTATTGAATACCCAGAAGAAAAGATCAGTTATATCTGTGTTAAAGTGAGTATTATAGCAGTAGGTTTAAATTTATAATTTTATCTAGATATTTAGCACCTTGAAATATAGTAAGACCAGTGAACTGTTATTTCTTTACCTATCATGGTTGTCTTAGAAGCTGAATCCCTGCAGAATGTTAGCACAGTATAGTTACAGTGTTTTATAGAGAAAATGAAATCAAGGGCAACATAATATTTTAGCATAATAATCATGATGACATCTTCAAAACACATTTAAATCTCCATTTAGTAAACAATAGTTTTTAGTCAATTACCTTGCTCCGATTACAAAATATTAAATGACATAAACTTTTACCTAATTTTTATCCTTTAACCACGCTCTGTTATGAGTGACATTAAAATAGAATATACTTGTTTGTAGATACACTTTATAGTTTATTAATGTCTAACCTTTAATTTTTAGGGTGACATTGCCTGGACTGCACAGAGTTTGAATAAGTGTTGTAACATGCATATAACATATACATAATAATCATTTAAGCATAAGCTTTGAACAATTACCTAATGTCATTTGGCTGGCTGTTCAATGCTGGATTGGCATGCACATTTCACTACAAATAAACAGAACACAAAGGAAAGCCAGATGCTTAATCCTAAAAAGTTTATTATCATAAATAATTTTAGCTATAGGTCATCAAAGGGATAAGATGCTTTTTAAGTATTTCTTTGAAGGTGAGTACAATTGAGGAACACATATATCATGAGGTTAGCAATAATTGATATCACACCTATATAGAAATCTTAACATAGTTTTTACTCTTAAGACAAATTTTAGGCTCCTTTAATAGGTTTTATAAGGTGTAACTACTATATGCTGACAAGAATTCAGAACATTTTTACAGCCTTGATAAGTTTAGAAAATAGTATTAATGACTTATTGCCCACCATGTTACTGCATTTATACAATAACAAAATGTTTGTTTACTCAAAACTAATAGAAGTAGATCAAGCTTAAAGGTCAAGACCACATATAAAGAGATGTGAAATATTGATCATTTTATATTTTTAAGGTTTAAACATGTATTGTGTAAAAGAGAGCACCTATTAATTACAGTGTATGTATTAAAATTACAGTCCTAACTATAAACTTTAGACTCACAGCATACCTCTTTTTAGATGTATACATATATGTCCAAATATGTTGTTCATAAACTAAGATAATAGTTATTTAACCAATCATGTACTGATTATTGAAACCATTCCATTTTACAAGTTAACATTCAACTCTTTTTTTTTCCCTTTTTTTTTGAGACAGTGTCTCACCATGCAGCCCAGACTGCCCTCAAACTTACTACAATCCTCCTGGCTCAGCCTCCCAAGTGCTGGGATTCAGATGTGCACCACCACAAATACTCTTTATCTCTTCAAGCTTACTGTTTAGTGACCAAATCTATAATAGTGTGAACACTGGAAACTTATTTTAATAAAATATGCAACCTTTTGCTTTGAATTCTAGTTATGTAAATTTAACGAAGAGCATTTCAGTATATTAAGACAATATCATTGCTTTAAACATAGCTTAACCTTTTAATTATAACCAACTTAAATGTCTGAACAATTGCTTTAGATGATTCTTGAGAACCAAATCATAACATTTAAACATGTTAAGCTGTACTTACTATCTGTAACCAAGAAAAAATTCTTAAACTATTGTAGACAAAGCTTACATTTATAAAACCAACCTTTTGATACTATCTCAATTAACTAATGAGTTAGATGGTGGATATATGTTACCAACTTTAAAGACATCTTTCTTTATATCTTGTTAACTCATTGTTAACCATGTAAGCCAAGCCAAGATATGGAGTGTCTAATTATCTTTATACCAACTAAAACTGAACTTATACCTGAAAGTTGACATGTACAACAACCCAATCACGTATAACCTTTATGCTATCAAACTCTTGCTATCAAACTTTAAATCTTTTATTTGTAAGTCCTATGTAAGCCTTGGGGCTATAAGTCCTCCTCTATTAATGTTTTAAATAAGTTTGACTACCTTGAAAACCTATACAAATGGTTTTCCGTAGAAATGTCAAAAAGAGCCAAAAAAAAAAAGAAAAACATTGTTAAGCTAAATTGTTTTTCTTAAATGAAGCAACTCAGTTAACCCATTCTTAACACATTAAATAGACAAACATACGCGACAATTACATTTTAATCAGAGTTCTCTTCCAGTTGTACTAGGCCAAGTTGAAGTACAATAAACCCTTTCACAATTTTTAGGTTTCTAACTACAAACAGACTAGTCAGAACTTTTCTTGTAGGTCATCAATTAACAGAAATCTCTTAAGATTGAATCAGACAGGAAAAACCCCTTTAAAGCTTGTGAAAGCAAAAGACTGTTTTTGGAATCGCCAGGCAATTTTGATAGCCATGGCTATTTGATAGCCACATGAACTTCCCTCTATGGGGACAGACTGTTAAAAATAATCTTATTTTTCTTTTCAGAGAGTGCTCATGCTTTTTGTCTGGTTAATAGTTGACAATTTAAAGAAATAGAGGGACATAGTTCTAGTCCTTAGGGTTATAAAGGAGAAGGGAGGGCAACCTCAGACTCAGTAATGATAGATGTGTCAAACTTTTCCCAAGGACCAGAGGCATTTAGCCTTCCAGTGGTCCACATCTACACCTCAAACATAAATCAGGATTATCTCTCAATGCAAAAAGGCCCAAACATAAGGCATCTCCAGCTATCTTACCTCTTATAGTACAACTGCAGCTGTAAACTACCACAATCACCACTTCCCTGTGTGTTCCATTTTGTCTCCAGGAGATTGTCAGACCCTGTGCAGAGAAATATTAATACTTGGAGCATAAACCCAGGTCCAGCAGACCCATCCCTACAAAAGTAAATCTGTACTTTAGCATTGTAGTAGCCAGTTGCACTTCTCAGTACTTTTCTTTGAGTGATACAGGAAGCAACTTATGTGTTTACCCATTGATATGACAAATGTCAGGGAGTATGCACATGTGCAAAAGTGGCAAAATGGGATTTGGACCCACCGTTATGCTCTGATTCTGCGTATGTTCACCCAAGCATCACAGAGGGTCTGATAGACTCACACCTATCCAGGATTTGTTAAAAAATTTTTTTTCTTTTGACTTTTCTGATAAAAGTAGCCTAATTCAGTACAATGAGACATGAAAAACCAGATTTGCAAGTTTCAGTTTCAAAGGAGGTGAAAAGTGAATCATGGATTACTCATGCATGGATAATGAGATGATCCATTAGGGTAAAATATATGCTGTCATAACAGAAGAATGTTGTGGGTGGATGATGATGATGATGACGACTATGACTATGACAAGAATGCATTTGACCACGTGAACCAAAGTTCTTGTGACAATGACATGGAGCCAGAATTGACTGATACAGACGCAGAGAATGCAGACCTCCTTGATTCAAATGAAGAAAACACCAATATGAGTACCTATTTGACTAGTCAAAATGTTATGAAATGGACATGCAACCAAATGGAACAATACAGTGTTAAAACTAGGTCTGAAAATACAGTGAAAGTCTTGACAGAGATAAAATGTTTTGGACAGAATGCTAGTACTGCCCTTCAGTGTCCGAAGTTGTAACAGATGAAATGCTATAAAATGCTGTGAGATACACAAAGGCTGAAATGGAAGTAAGTGGTGCAAGTATGCACCAGTAGCCATATTCTAAACTGTATTTATTATGACACCTCGTTAGCTGAACTGAAAGTATTTATAGGTCTCCTGTATTTAGCAGGGATTTCTCATGGTGATCACATCAATGTAAAAGACGTATGGAAAAATCAACAGGTCAAAATAACAGCTTAAAAATTATGCCTTTGTAGATGACCAGACTTAGTATACTTTCAACTTAAACATTTGTCCTAGAACTCAGCCATTAGGTCCTTTTTCCTATAGTTATAAACAGAATTTTGCTGTGAACGGACTTGTTGCTCCTTCTCCCAAACTAATTGGAATAGTTGACATTTGACAGTTGTTTCACTGGTTTTTAGTTGATGTTACATTTGCTAACAAACAACAAGTTGACCAGTGCAGGAAATGTGTATAGGAACTGTATGCAAGAACAAATCAGGAATTCCAACTAAAATGTAATTTCAAAATACAGAACTGTATTGGTACAACTTGACTTGGTATGTGGCAAAGAAAAGCAAGTTGGTACTGCTAGTGTCAACATTTGACCATGATGGAAATATTGATAGGGAAACTGACAAAATGGAAGCCTTAGATGGAAAATTTCAACAACAAAACCAAATATGGAATACATGTTGTTGATGAGTTATGAAGCAAATATGATGTTACTTGAGACACAAAGCATTAGCTAATGGTTCTGTTTTACTTAATCCTAACATATGGCATAAATAGCTTGATAGTTTACCAAGAAAGTGACAAGTGCAAAATATCACAGAGAAATTTTTTTAGAGGATGGGGACTGGAACTCATAAGAGATCATTTACAACAGAGGAAAACCAAAATGTTTCTGCCCAGGGAACTACACAAAATAATTATGGGACACACTGATGAGCTAACATGAACATCACAAAGACCTGTTACAACAGGAAAGCAAAAATGATATCAACTGTGCCCTACAAGAAAGTATGGGAATACATATGTACTATTAGTGTAAACAGTACTTTTGTGTAGAACATACAGTTGTCATGTGTGAAGACTGCCTTTGGATTGACTGTTGAAGCAAAACTTATTTCTGTGGTAGACTTCTGTTTGTGCCTACATTATAGTTCACATAGGTTTTTATTTTTGACATTATCTTTTAGGTTTTTGAGCAAGTAAATAGCTGATAGGAAAATGTTGATGTCTAAACACTAATTACATATTTGATATTTTGACATTTTGTTTCCCTGCTAAATGCATGTTATGGAGTATAGTAAGGGGCTCCTGACAAAACAGAGGTGACATAACTCCCACATAGGAAAGGAAACCTAAGCACATGTGCTGTCAGCATAAATAAGATGTGTGCATGAAACATGGAGTTGTCATAAGCAAAGACTGCCTTGGGTTTGACAGTTGAAGCAAAGCTTATTTTTGTGGTAGAGTTCCTTTGGTATTTACACTGTAGTTCATTTGGGGATTTCTGATGTTATCTTTTAGGTTTTGTAAGCAAATACACAGCTGATGTGAAAATGTTGATGACTATTCTAAATGCACCATCCATATCTTAACAATTAATTTTATTGATATTTTATGTTCCTGTTAGTTACACACTGTATACCATAATACGAACCTTCTGATAAAACAGCAGGACCACTGAGATACAAAGATCTCTTACCGAAAGGCCAAGAAAACAAAAGACGTGCTATCTGTATAAATGATATGTGTGTATGGAACGTGCTTTTGTCATGTGTTTAGACTGCCTTGAGTGTGATAAAAAATAAAGATTTTATTTTGTAGAGTGCTATTGGTACTTCCATTGTAGCTCATATGGGAATTTATTTCTGGTGTTCCTTTTTAGACTTTATACTGCAGAAGCCAGTGAATGTTGAAAATTTTGATGCCTTTTTATAAACAATAAATATTAAAGCCTCAATGCTTTATTTTTGTGATGCTTTTTCTTGCTAAGTACTCATTGTTTAATAAAAAATCATAAAATTAATAGTTCATTAATAGAAATATTCTGGTGACTAAATGTGGATCTACTACCCATGTTTATATACCTTGATGACAAAATTAATCTTACATTCTTATGTGCGCAACTCGTCCTCAGAGTATGAAGCTTGAACAACTTCCAGTGCTTAAGAGAATGCTGTCAAAAGGAATAAATGAATTTGACGTTGTGTTTCCCATCTGCTAAACAAGAAGAAGAAAAATCCCTCTTAATTTTTGTCTACGCTAGGTTGCCTCTTGAGATTTCCTTCTCCAGAGCAGATGGCTGCTATCTGGAGAGTGATCAGGATATAGGTCTGGCTGGACTAGACATCCTTACCTGTGTGCACACCTGCTTCTTTTGAAAACATGCATAACACCAGAGTGTGTTTCCAAAAGCACAAGCTACAACTGATTCCTGATATGACATCCATCATGTTTAAGAAGGGAAGCACTGCCAGTGAAAAACTAAACCAGTGATCAAGATACCTGAATGACAGCATATTTTCTTCTGCTGGTCCTGCCAGTCACAGGAGAAAACCCCTGCCTAGGCAGTCAGTCAAAACTCTAATGTGTTCCTTTCTGGCTAAGCATGAATTCTGATTTCCTTCTAAACCAGGGTTGAGGGTTATGTGGTCTATAAAGAAATGCCTATGGATGAATATTCATTTTGTAGGGGTTCAGGAATTTCCTATTGAAAAGGAAAAAAGATTGTTAGAATTGTAAAGGGAAGTATATTACTATTTACTGACAATGATAACCATGCCAAAGGTGAACTGCCAAAATCTGTCCCCTGGCCTTGGACATACTTGAGGAATTAGAAAATCAAAATTCCAAACACTTGTCTAAAATAACAAGCCATCTCATTAAATGCCAAATAAGAAAGGAATACAAGTAAATCAAAAAACAGTTTGAAAATGTCTAAATCCAATATATTGAAGGTTCTTTCTGCAAAAATAAAAATATCCCATCAAAAAAACCTAAATATGAAGACATCACAGTCTTCCCATACTTTTAATTTAAATCTGTCATCAATTTGACAAAAAAGACAAACCAATTGACAAAAGATAGCAATTTTTGATTACCTAAATGAGTCACAATCCAGCATCCATATTTAGGGATGCCATGAAACAAAAACCAAACTTTTACCTCCTTCTGGTTATCTCACTGTATCTTCCAAAATGATATAGGAGAACTATAACTCCCAACTTTCCAGATGCCACATGTACCAAGTTCATTTCTACTGAAATTGAGGAATGCATTCCCAAGGACAGCAGAGATTAAGAGTAGGAAAGGTTTATTGGGGAATAAGAATAGCTCTTGAAAGACAGGAAGGATCTCAAATGGATTACCTCACAATTCTATGAAAGAAAAATCTATTGCCTGAACTGTTTTTTCAGAATTAAACAAAAGATGAGAGGTGGCATATCCCAAGCAAAGTAGTGAAAGCTGTTGGAAAAAAGTAATTAAGAAATATAGATTAATAGCCAATCCTAGAAGTCAGCCTGCCAGAGTTCTTCCTACTTCCTCCTCTTAACTTTGAGGACCCAACAACACTAATTTCCTCATATGTTTTGTGGATCCTTCATGAATATACATCCTTCATGAATTTTGTCATGAAGATTATCTGAAAAAATTCACATGGGAAAATTGAGCTTAGTAGCTTGCACAAAATAATTATTAAGGCCACTTCACCTGCAGTTATTATCCTGAATAATGTGTTGGTAATGTTTATTTGGCAAGTGTGATTTGGGGGCAAGATGATCATTTGTAAATCATGGGCATATGTTTAAGTGATCATTAGCTTAGCTGTTTGCCATTTCAGTCTTAAATTAGAATTCCAGCTACTTATTAATGGATCATTTAGGTCATAACTTATATACTTTTGTTTTGTAAATTACTTTTTATATAATGCTAATGTACACCAAAAATAAGAATTTGAAACTTGAAGGAATCCTAAGCTGCCCATTATTTAGCATTAATAGACCATTTTTAACAGCATGGATAATCTTGTATATATTTCAGAAAAAAGTGTAAAAGTAAATCAATTGGTTATGTTGTATCCTACAACTTACTGAATTCATTGATCAGTTCTAACAGATTTTTTTATGGATTGTTCATGTTTCTTTATAAGAGCATATCATTTACTATATATGTTTTGACTTTGAGTATCAAAAACTAAAAAATAGGATATAGAAAGTTGAAAAGCTCACAGCTCTGTTAAAGTGATAGATAATACAATTAATTTAGTTTTTTTCTTAAATATATACAAGATTAATATTTCTAGTGCAAAGAAATCATAAATGTTCAGTGTTGCAGATATGGCAATTACTCTTAGGATCGTTACACATTGCACATTGTATTGGAAAGTCACACTCTACCATATAAATATGTACAATTATTTTGTGTCAATTAAAAGTAAATATAAAAAATAGTAGACTTTTTTCAAAAATTTCTCTAAAGATTTGGATCTAATTTTTAAATATTTTACTTCTTGATATAGCACACTTAAAAACATATATTCTTTCATAAGAGTTAGAATGACATCCTCCATATTTGTATTGTGCTTAATGAAGATGACTAGATAAATTTTTTAAAGTAATGATTTAGTACTTTTATATGTATTCTTAGCGAATTTTTCAGTTTATTAAAGCATTTAGTAGCCATATCAATATAGCTTCTTTTTGAAGGGAAACAAATCAATCTGGATACTGCTTGAAGTAGAATAGTGGTTTTCCTGCCTTTTTTAAAAAAATAAAGTTATTTTCTGAAAAAAAACAAAATAGTTTGTGAGCTGGGTTGACATTAATAAAATTATTTGCAAGATATTTTAGGGCCTACTGAGTGTCAGCCACTTTTATGGGACTACTGAGACAGGAATGAACTAGTCAGACAAAGCTCCTAACTTCATCGGCATTGAATCAAGGAATGACAGATAAGAAAAAGTGCATAAATAAATAGGACAGACTATAACAAGTGCTAGAAAGAAAAATGTGATACTTTAGATGGAGAGAATGTAGCTCTGGGGCAGACTACTTAAGCTGATCAGAAAAGATTTCTGTGAAGTTTTGCTATTACTGGAGTATGGGAACAAATTTTCACATGAAGAGTAACCTTAAATTCTGTAGAGGCTAGCAAGTACAAGAAGTCTATGATAGGGAAAATTGTGGTGTATTTGGATTTTAATCTCAGTGGAAAGCTACTGACAGGTTTTGAGCAAAGGAATGACAAACTATGATTTTAAAAGATCTCTGGCTTCTCTTTGGAGGATGGTTAATAGAGGCTCACAAATATAAACAGGATTCCGTGTTTTGCTAGAGTCAGCTCTAACTGGTTAGAATACTAGCACAGGAATGAGTTTAGAAAATATTGTTATGAATTTAGAAAATATCATCTAAGGGAGAGGGTTGAGGCTTGAAACACTTCACTCTTTAGCACTGGATAGAAGAGCCAATATGTACTGAAAAAGAGTATCTAAGAGATAGGAACACACCTTGAAAGTAAAATGTTCTAGAAGTCAAGAACAAAGTGTCTTGCACTGCTTAGAACAACTACAGTGAGGGACTAGGGCAATGACCATTGGCTTTGGCTGATAGTCATCACTTGAGACCTTTATACAGATCATTTTCTGAAACGACAGTGCCATAATGCATTTTTTAACTGGCTGAAGAAAAAAGAGGAAATCAGAAAATGAGGTGAGTTGATGGAAATTATATTGTTTTGAGATGGTCTCACTGTGTTACCCAGGCTGGCCTCAAATTCCTGAGCTCCAAGGAGCTTCCTCCTCAGCCTTCAGCGTAACTGGGCTTAATGGTGTGTACTTTTTAATTAAATCTTTATGATCTAACTATATGATAGAAGATGGTATAAGTTTTAAGAGATGATATGATGTAGTTCTCAGGAAGATAAATTTACTAAGGAAATAGTAGGTTAGGACATTGGGGAGCACCTACTAGAGGTTTGTTTCTCATTGTAAGTACAGCCAGTTAACCCTGATTTTGTATTTTTTCTACAGCAGTGTTCAATTGCTTAGATATAGGCATGGAAACAAGCAAATAACTGAACTTAAGCTGAACTGTAGTTTTGCCTTGTAACAGAGTAAAGAAAAAACTCTTTTAACATCTAAGACATGACAGGTGTGAAAAAAAAAGTTACCACTATGAGAGTGAAGAATGCTTAAGAATTTAGTTATTCTTCAGACAAAAAAATCTAGAACATAAAAAGAACTGAAAGTATCAGACCACCCCCATTCAAAAGTCCGACCCAAAAACGTGTCTGAATACGTACTTCTCAGATGAAGAAATACAAATGGCAAATAAATATATGAAAAAATGTTCAACATCATTGGTCATCCAAGAGATGCAAATTAAAACAACACTGAGATTCCATCTCACTCTACAAAGAACGGCTATATCCAGAAATCAACAAGTAACAAGTCTGGGAAGGGCTGTGGGGGAAAAGGAACTCTTCTCCACTGTTGGTGGAAGTGTAGATGGGTGTTACCACTGTGGAAATCAGTACGAAGAGTCTTCAAAAAAACTAGGATTATAGGCTTCACTCAACCCTGCTATTCCGCTCATGGGTATCTTCCTGGAAGAATTTAAAACATTATACCACAGCGATATATGTACATCAATGTTTATAGCAGCACAATTTGTAATAGCTTAATTCTGGAAACATCCAAATGCCCATCAACTGAGGAATTGATAAACAAAAGATGTGATCTGTTTAATACAATGTAGTACTACACAGCCATAAAGTTGGATAAACTTGAGACATTTGTAGATAAATGGATGCAAGTTGAGACCATATGTATAAGTGAAATAAATCAGACTAATGTGTAAATATTGTTTTGTCTCCCTGGCATGAGAAACCAAAAGAATAAGGACCAAAATATACAATAAATATTGTGAAACAGGAAAAAATTGTTCAAAAGTAAATAGGACCTAGTGTAGGGGAAAGGAAGGAAGGAAAAAGGATTAAAAAAATACAAGATAGTATACTGCTAGTTTCTCTTAATTCATTGAAAAGAAAGGTTTGTGCTAATGTCATTTGGTGAGTTTTTTATGCCCATATCTTTTACTCTGAGTACTTTGAAGATAATACACAATGTATTAGCTATTGTTATTGTCCTATTTTGTTATAAAATTTTTTGGGTTTTTTCCATAAAATAAAGAAGACTCTTAGCCCCAGCTCTGTTTCTCAGGTGTGTCACATGATTGTGTGTTTCAGTTTCTGTATCTGTGAATGCGACTATAATACCTACCGCATATGATTAAATAAAATGATTTAAAATAAAGCACTTGAACAATGCCTGGCATTTAGTAAGTACACTATAGGGTTACCTACAGTGCTGCTACTACTGCATCTAAAGTGGTTTTATCCTTGGAAGATGATTAGTACTAGAAGGTCACAAGTCACTCAGAGAAAACTGACATATATCTGGAGTTTTCTAGAGTGTATACCATTTGGAGATATGAGCACAATATAGGTAAGAGAAACTGAGTCACATCAGGGAAGTACAGAATATCAGGTTTATAGTGGGTGATCATAACCTGTGTTGGTAGGATGTGTGATTTGAATTTGATCCACATTGTTAACTCTTCAGAAGAATTTCCAATTTTCTGATGTGATTAACTTTGAGTTAGTCAAATCATTTGCTAAAGATCATTTACTGACAGCATCCATATTAAAACTCAGAATTTTTTTTATCAAAATAAGATTTACTAATTCAGATTAGTAAGTCACATTAACTTATCAGATGGTGGTAATTACTGAATGGTTTTTCATTAGTCAAAAACATTTGGAAACAGCATCAAGTTAATTAATATAGATTTTTTAAAAAATAGTCAACAGGAGCACCATGCTGCAATTGCTTAGTGGCTTGCAGTAATTTCCATCCCTGGGAATGTAATAAAAATAGTTATGAAAAACTTCTTTAAAATTGAGTGATTATTAAATATTTCTCTTCAATCTTTGTCTTTCAAAGCAAAAAAGAGAGGGATGGGGACTGCTCAGTTACTGATAAGAAAACTAGCAGGAGTATCTTTGTATAGCTACTGTGAAATTAGCTTTCCTTACTTTTCATAACTATTAATTGAAAATTTCTAAACTTCAGATTTCCTGATGCAATGTTTAATTTATTTTTACATTTTAGTTCTTTAAACTGTAAAAAGAAATTTGTAATACCTGATGATTTTAATAGGGCTTCATTTGTGCAGAGGAATCTATGCCTCCCCCCATTATAAACAGGTATTTTACCTTATTTTTATGTTTGAGGGAAACACAAATGACACCAAATTATGTTTTATGACAAGTCAGGTCCATTTTGTCTGAGTTGTAAAGCTAAAAGAACTAAGACTAAATTGTCAAGTAAAACTAGAAATCAGATAGGAAAAGTGATTAATAACTACCCCAAAAAGGTATAGTTGCTATTTTTGATTTACTTGTTTCATATTAATAAATAAATACAGATTTTTATTTCTAGTTTACCAGTTCTATAGTCCTATTTTCTCTTACTATGGCTGAATGCTATAGGCTGAGTAACTTCTAAAAAAAAAGAAAAGTTTGTTTAGTCATAAGAGATCTATGGCCAAAGGGTCATCTCCAGTGAGGTCCCTCTTGGTTTTGGGGGTCCTCTACAGAGTCCTGAAATGGCACAAGGCATCACATGATAAAAGCACCACATACAAGAGACAAGAGTCATGGGCTAGGGATGTAATGCTCAATGACGGAGTGCTAGCTTAGCATGCACTAGGCCCTGGGTTCAGTCTCCAATAAATGGGAGGGAGGGAGGTTAGGAGGGAGGAGGACAGAGAGGGAGGGAGGGAGGTATGACAGATCAAAACTAGTTTTTATAACAGACTTGCTTTGGATATTACCTACTAATTGAGGAATGAATTAACCCTTTGATGAAGATGGAGCCCCAATTACATAATCACTTCTTAAAGTTTCCAACTGATCTCTACCTCTTAATATTTCATACTGGGAATTAAATTTCAACATGAGTTTTGGTGGAGACATTCTAGCCAGAAGATCTAGTCATGTTAAGTAGTCTGTTATATTTCCTCAGATACCAGTTTAGGATTTTTTTTTTTTAATTTCAAAAAAAACTTACTTGATGGAGGCAATGGAAATGTTCAACATGGTGTTTAGGACAATGGAAACATCCTGTAACTGTGATGAGGAATCTTGATTGTGGTGATAGTTTTATGGGCACACACATTAGTCATTACTTATGTGTGTATTCAATGCTATTTGGTTCTCATATCTACAGAGGATTGATTCTTAGAGTTGCCTCTCACACAAAACTCTATAGACACACAAATCTCTTATATAAAACGGTGTCATATTTTCATGATACATATAAATCAACCTGTATATTTATAATCATTTCCAGATTACTTATAATACCTGTAACACCTATATATGTAGTTGTTACTTTGTAGTATTGTTTAAGGATGGTAGAACATAATACTTAGCATGAAAGAAGCTCTAAATTCAGTCCTCAACACTAAACATATGTTCTCTAGAGTCTCATTGTTTCTTTTTTTTTTTTTCTGAATTGTTTTCAAACAGTGGTTAGTTCAATCCATAGATCTGAAACTTCTAAATACAGAAGGGCCTACTGTTCATGCAATTTAATAAACTTCTGAAAAGAATATTTTGCAACAAACGTTGCATTTCAATTTATATTCATGAGACCATTTAAAATAGGATAGTGAGGATCTTAAGTTTTCTAATTTGACATCAACAGATTGAGAGTCACATCTGATGATTAATTATAATGAATGGATATACTCCAGTAATTAGCATACTTGCTTCCTACTATCCCTTTAGTCTCATAGGAAAAATGGTGATTATTCTCTAGTTTTAAAATAATCCCCAAAATCTCATGTGTTTGGAAGGTGATGGGATTATGTGTGCTCTATAGCTGACTTATTAGGTGCTGTACGGTTAGAGGCAGGTCTCTGAGGGTGATGTGAGAGGTTATATCTCCCTGGGTCCTCCTCTGCTTCTTGACAGTGTGATGTGAGCAGCTTCCGTCTCCTTAGGCCTTTTTGTCATGCTGTTTCTGCATTGGTGCCAGCAGACTAGGGACTAAACTGTGAGCCAAAAGAAACATTTAAGTTGTAGTATAAGGTATTGTGTCTCTGCAATAAGAGTGACTAAGAGTGTCAGTAACTGTTTGGAGCATTTTCTTTGTGCTAACTACTCTGATACCTTTAATACGTTGCATTGTTAACATTGAATATCACGAAATAGGTCTTACTATGTCCTTTTAAAGGTGAAGGAACTAAAGCTTAAAAAAATTAAGAACTTTCACCAAGGTCATATCACTTCTAAGTAATTAAAACTAGGATTTGTACTCAGGCTGTCTAGACTTTGGCTTATGCTTGAAGGCCCTATTTTTTACTACTTGGCCTGGGGTTTCTATGGAAACTGTCTTTTATAGTTGATTGTGTTTTTTCTCTGTTCTACTTCTCTGGAGAAAAGACATAGTATGAAGTTTTTTGGATACAGTATGAGAAATGTTATGTTTGTATTGTTACCTAAGCCAGTAGTGTTCCAAGTGTAATATATGAATCTTTCACAAAATTTTTTTAATAGATCATAATAACATAAGCACAGAGATGAAAGTAAGCATTTAGAAATCTTTTTGGAAGTTTGGCAGAAAGTAAACACATGATTTTATATTTTAGAAAAAGTCAGTGATGGACTGGGGTAGGGGGAGAATGTTATGTCCTTCGTTGCAAATACTGTGAGAAATACCAATTGCCTTGGTTAGTTTTCTCTTCTTGCTGAGACAAAATACCTGACATTGAAAATTAAGGAAGGAAAGGTTTATTTAGCTCTCAGTTTATAGAGGTTTCAGTGTATAATAAGCTAGCTTCAAGGTAGGGTGGCATGGCAGGGGGATACCAGTTCATGATAGCAGAAGACAGCAAAAGCAACGAGCAAAAAGGGAGGAACAAGTTTCATTCCATTACTCATATTGTGTGTAGACCACCAACCCCAGGGTGGGTGCAGCACTCAATGCCAGTCCCAGCAGTAGACAGACTCTAGATTCAGTCGCCTTCAACAGGTCCACTGCCCCATGAACACATGAGGATTTGGGCAGACATCCAGACGCAAACCATAACATTCTTCCCCTGTCATCCCAAAGACTCATACATATCATTTATGCAAAAGACATTCAGTCCATCTCTAAGAGTTGCCAAAATCCTAACAGTTTCAGCATTACTAAAAATTCCATCTCAAGTCTTCCTCTAAGATCTAATGAAACTTGCCTGTGAGCCCCTGTATAAATGAAAAGTTAAACACTTCCAGCATTCAAAGGCACAAGATAACATTAAAATCCCAAAAGTTACAAACTGGGAAATACAAAGGAATGAGACTGAAGCAAGTCTAGAATCCAGCAGGGCAAGCGTTAGGTTCTGTAGTTCCATGTGGAACATCTGAAGCAATCTGTTGCAAGTTGTGAACTCCAAACAGCTTGCGTGACTCCACCTATATGGCAAGTTCCATCTTTGTAGCTCTAAGGGATTCTCTCTTGGATATACTTTGCTCCCTCCTTGCAGATTTCCTCAAATGATCTATGTTCCTGACATCTCCAAACTTCTGGGTTTTCTACTGAACCTTTGGCTTTACCCTCACAGCTTCACACATTGCCCTCTCAGGGCCTTCTGAAATCTGGGTGGAAGCCTTTCAAACCTCAGGACTCTTGCATTCTGTATGCCCCTAAAACTAGTGCCACATGGATGATGCCAAGATCTGCTGTTAGCTAGAGCAGCAGCCTGGCTTTATTCTCTCTTGGCTGTAGGGGTCAAGTACCTGAATTGCTGGGGACTGTGAATCCAATTCCAAGAAAAATACTCTCAGGCCACAACCATCCTGGAACCTGGTGCAGCTGCAGCCATTTTGGAACCTGTTGTGGCCACCACTGCCATTCTAGAATGTAATGTGGATGCCACTATTCTGGAACATGGTGTTCTGTAGCTTTCATCTCAGAATAAAGTCTTTCGCTTTTTCAGCTTTGAGACTGCAAAAGTTGGAGACATGCTGCTGCTTGTAATGCCCTCGGACCATCTTTTATATTCCGTTCCTTCTCATCTATTGGGATCTCCACGGTTCTGTGCAGTCCACTTCCTTCCTTCCTTTCTTTTTCCTTTTTTTTTAGCTTCCTTTCTAACTCACAATATTTAAGTCATCCTGCTGGGCTTTTGCTCTTTATGGCATAAATCTGGCTAAAAGCCCCCAACAATAGCCATACTGTCCCAACATTAGGCTGCCAGATTAGTTTACCGCCTTTGTTTTAAGCCTCAGGCAAAATCTCTGAACATATGCAAAATGCAAAAGAGCTTTTTGCCAAGCTGTAACACACATCATCTGGAGTCCAACAACCAGTGCAGTCCTTCCCAGCAGAAACCTCCCAAACCTGGTCTTTAAGTGGCAAGATTTCCATCAGCTTCCTCGTCTTCTGAGTTCTGACTAGAATCTCTCATACATAACAGCCTAAGGTGTTCCAGCACTACTCTTTTAGGTGACATCTCCAAACTTTTCCAAACTCTTCCCACAAGTCATTCCCAAAGGCTCTTGAAGACAATAGTCATTGCAATAACCCCACTTCTCTGATACCAAATTCTTAGTTACTTTTCTTTCATTGCTGAGACAAAATATCTGACACTCAAAGTTAAGGAAGAAAAGGTTTATTTAGCTCACAGTTTGTGGAAATTTCAGTACATAATCAGCTACCTTCAAGTCAGGGTGGCATGGCAGAGGGACCCAATAAGAACAAAAAGGGAGGAGTGAGTTTCATTCCCTCATACTGTATACAGACTACTCCCCCAAGAGTGGGTACACACCCACCACCAATCCCTGCACTAGAGGGTGAACCAATCACAAACTCTAGATTCAGTTGCCTTCAAAAGGTCCACTGCCCCATGACTGCATGAAGATTTGGAGGGACAACCAGAAGCAAACCATAGCACCAATCTAAATCATTTTACACTAAACTACAGAGAAAAAAATACCCAAGAACCAGATTTGTATTGTTCTTAGATGGGAGATTCAAAGTAATTCATTTTATCTTCTAATATATAATAATTGTATTTGCATTAAAATCATAATCAAATATTTAGTCCTAGCTCTTTTTGATATATATATAATATATAGATACATATATATGACATATATATTATATATTATATATAATATATATGTCTATTATATATAATATATATCTTATATATAATATATATTATATATAATGTCTATTATATAATATATATCTTATATATTATATATTATATATAATATATAGATATATATTACATATATATAGATATATATATTATATATAATATATATTATATATATACTAATTATATATATATACACAACACTAAAGACATAGAATATTCAATCAAGGGCCTGAATCCCATAGCAAATTTTATATATATATTTTATATATAAAATATATATATAAAATTTTATACCTTTGCTTTTGGGACTTACCACATTTTTCCCTTTTTTCAACTGTTTTCATAAGATTTGGCTTTCAGTACTCTTAAGTATAATATCCTAAGCTGATAAAATATTTAATGATATTTAAATATCAAGAATTTTGACTAAATAATAAAATTCAAATTTCTTATTTGACTCAAGTTTATAGCTATAGAGTCATGTAATAGTTACTGTTGAGAGCCATCTAGGCCTCATTGTGGTCTAGAGCTTAGATTTATAATCTCAAGGAATAGTCATTCAAATTCTAGTAGGTAAATTCCAATCTACCACTTACAGTGAAACACCTGGTAAGAATAAAGAGACAAAGAAATGTATATAGTTGTAGGGAGCCAAAGGGGTCCTAAGTACAGTGGGAACAAGAGCTAAATGGAACAAAGGCTAAGACCTGGGTTTTATTCATGAAGAAGTGGGTGGCTTGGGGTTGAGTGACTGTGAGAATGTCAGGAAGTATGTGAATACTCTGAGCTGAACTAGGTAGGCACAGTAGCACCTATACAGTATGCAGAGAGAGGTAAACAGAAAGTACCAGATTGTAGTAGTAGGTAGCCTCTAAATTTGGAAGAATCTGTGTAACACAGTTTAAGTATCTTGTTTTTGGTGGGCTGCCTCAGCTTTGATGTTTGGCCCTTCTGCCCTGATACATCAAGACCTACTTCTGTAGGCTCAGTCCCAGCTGACAGGGCTGTATCTCAGTCTAGTTCACATGTAGAGTAAAAAGCTATCTATGGGGAATCACTGATTGCTTCAAAAGGTACATATCATTTGCATTGCTTAAAGCCAGTTTAGGGGGTTAAATATTATCCTGGCCAGCTCTGTACATATTAAAACTTGGAATCAGGACAAGGTTTAGCTAAAATGAGGACAAATGGTCTTCTTTTAGGGAGAACCATCCCAGTAGTTCTCCATAAGTTACAAAACATATAAACTTAGCTGGTTACTATTAGTTGGCCTTTTTATACTAAATAAAAAGTTTGGTGGAGGGCAACCCTTCCCATAATCATCCTTGCCACCTCTACCATGACCCTCATGAACAATGCTGGAAGGCACAGAGTACAGCCCCACATATTACCATTCCTGTCTCCTCCACCATGACCCATGTGAAGAATGCCAGGAGGCACAGAGAATGGCCCCTCCCCTCACTGCTGCAATGACTGAGCTGAACCACTTTGGAAGGCCTTAAGACAAGAGGGAAGGCCAGCTACAAAGTAGGGTCCCAACTGAGGTGCACAGGATGGACAGGTGAGACTAATGGTGTGAAAATCCCAAAACAAAAATAACAGCACAAGTCAACAGGTGGTGAGTTAGGTGAATCAGCATTGTGCTTGGGGACAAAGACACTCAAGCAGGTTGGTGGTGCTGCCCATTTTCTCTCTGGTTTTCTTTTTGCTTTTTTTCTGTCTTGGTGGTGGTGTTGCTTTTCTTTTTTCTTTGTTTCACTTTTCTAAACTGCTGGGGAGAACTCCACCCACAAAAAACTAAACCCACACTCCAAACTCAGCGACAAAGTAGATAATCCCTTCTTCATTCTTTCTTTTCTGCCCTCTACTCTACTTTCCTAAAGTTTGCATGATCATTCTTCATCCTCTAGACTGCCTTCTACTTTCTTTTCAGTTCTCTGTGTTCTGTCCACTATGCTGCTTAAATTTCTCAACCACAAAAGTAAAACCACTCTGTCAAGGTGTTGTAGTCGGGTTGTGAGGAGAACAATTAGAATCAGGACATGAAATTTATAATATTGTTTTATGATAGTCACCCAGAGTTAACACAAGAAAATGCAGGAAATCCATCCATAACACTAAAGACAGAATATTCAATCAAGGGCCTGAATCCCATAGCAATGTCCCACATGAGCCCAGATGAAGACCCAGAGCTTATAACAATGCCTCCCACGAGCCCAGCTGGAGGTCTAGAGTCCACAAGAAGGACTCATGCTAGTCTCTTTTATGGATCCGTGCTGGGAAGGCCCAAAGGTCAGTGGTGGAATCTCTGTGCCAGCAAGGTGAAGGAGCTATGCTGGTAGGTTGAAGGTTCTATGCTGGATCCAAGAAGTCATGCTTAAAACAAAAACCAGAACTGTCTGGAAAAGCACCACAGCCATTCTCAACGACATGGAGGCCCGAGCTCCTCCAACAATAAACATAGTCAAATACATGCCAGGAAGCCAACGTGACAAGTTCATACTGGAGATTAAGTGGCACACATCTTCCCCTCTGGAGCCAGGAAGCACTGCTCAATGTGAGGACCAGAGCTTCTCCAGGAGAATCAATGGCTCAAACATCAATACATAGGAGAACCCTCAATGCCTCAACACATAGCTTCTCCTTCTCCACATCACTATTTATGCTGGCAACTTTCCTCAGGTGGAACATCCATGCTCAGCACCATGCTGATGTAATCCGGCTGGCATTAAGTTGACCACCAGTTTTTAATCCGTAACACAAGGGGAAACACTTTGAATACAAAGTCCTAATCTATGATTGGTTCTGTTATATAATTGTAGATTTTGTTGCGGTGGTTTAAGATATAAAATTAATAGCTACCACAGTTTGGTTTCTAAACTCACCTTGATGCTATTGTTACTGCTACTTATACTACTTTAGGATGTCATATCTGTTGTAATCAGTTGTTTTCCTGTAACAATACTGGAAACCTCTAGGGTAACAACATCACCACAGCCCAGCACCAAAGAACTGGGGACTGACCTAAACAGATACCAACATCTCACACTTAATTGTGATGGTATGATCTTGGAACAGACACAAGCCAAGAGCTTCCAACACTCAGAAGACATCCCTGAGAAACAGATTTTGTCTAGACTATTGATATTAGTGATATACCTACTTACAAAAATTCTCAGAGATTTTTTTTAAATAATTTTATTTAAAGAGGACAAAACACAACAAAACAGAATAAAGGGTAGCGACAATACAGTATTCCAAGGAAAAAAGGAAAAGAACAACAACAAAAAAACCTAAAAAATTATTGCTTGACAAATTACATACTGACTTCTTGGAAATAGTTGTTCAGTTTACAAAGTTAAAACACGTAAAGTAGACATTCAAACAGTGAGACTGTTAACAGTTCTGCTCCACGACCTGACAAAAACAGCAATATGGTAATCCATCTTACCCATGCAAATATACATACAATTATATCAAAAGAGTGGAATTAAACACAACAAAACAGAGCAAAGCGGATCACAAGAAAGCAATGTAAGAGACAAAAATTTCAAAACTAGACAATCAGTGATATTCACTCTCTATCATATTGACTCTTGTTTTCTTCCAAATAGTTGTCCATATTGTCACATACAGGGAATTCACATGAAACAACCTAGTATGGAATTGATCTGAGCAGGATGAGGCGGGCATTTCAAGTCTTCAAGACCAGACATAAGGGAAGCCAAGAATGGCTGTCATAGTGTCTCTCATTCTCCTCAAAACAGCTGTCCATACCGTAATGTGTGTTGAACTTAAACAAGGCAAAGCAAGCTAAGATCACTTTGAACAATAAGTGATAGTTTTGCTGGACTTCACATCATGACATTATGGAATCAGCACTGGGTATTGTAGTGTCTCTTTTTCTTCAAAGTAGTTGTTCATTTCAACATGTGTTATATAGTTGGTTCTCGTAAACTGTTTATAAGCTCTACACGTGCATGAGTCTCTGCTTGTATATCTTATCATTTCTGTATTAGCAGGAAAAACAAAACAAAGCGAGATAAAACAAAACAATTCCTAGAAAAGCATGAGGCAAAAAAGTCACATAAAACCACAATACAAGGTGATCTACAATGGTTACCATGGTGTCTTAGCAGTGTATAACAACATTAATAAAAATGAAGCATTGGAGACATTATAAGACTTCAAAAGCAAGTAATAATCAAACCAGAGTGGGTATCTTAGTGAATCTTGTCATCTTCAGTGTAGTTGCCTATACACTTAGACTTGATACTCTCCATCATAACAGATTTAAATAAAATCAGTCAATACAAAGTAGCAATCTAACAAACCAGATTCAAATAAGATCAGTCATAATAAGACAGTGTAAGTTATAAAGGGCTTCAGATTAAGTTGATAGGAAAATTAGGGATGATTACCTTAATATGGTCTCTTATTTTTGGGATACCTGACCATGTCCTCAAGTCTAGCGTAAGTAGACAAACTGGAACAGCACGTAATCCATCCAAGCAGAGTGGTGAGAATAATGTAAATTTTAAATCTTGTTACCCCATTAACAGTGTCCTCTGCCTCCCCTTTTTAGACAATTCCCCTCCTTTCACTCCCATGGGGTACACTGCTTGTTTTGGGTCCCACTGCCTCCCTATATAGAGCAACTCAATGGACCCTATCTCCTGATCTACTCTGCCTGTGTTTCTCTCTGTTACTATTTTGAGGCCCTGTATACTAGAGATTATAGCCAATCTTCTCTGCCTCATTTCTGCTATTCTATTTTTCTGCCATTGATAGTCTATTTTTCTCTTCCACTTCACTGTCTGCCTCGTTCACTGAGGCCTCTCTGCCACTGTTCCTGAAATGCTCGTATTCTTGTTCTCTCTCCCTAGAATGTCCTTCAGTATTTTTTGTAGGGTT
>PVJX010006504.1:0-32002 GCA_004027295.1 Dolichotis patagonum | reverse complement strand
GCATGGAAGCATCTTTTTTCTCCATTAATTTCTAGAGAGAGTTTTGCAGGATACATCAATCTGGGCTGGAGATTGTTCTCCTTCAGCACTTGAATTACTTTACTCTAAGCTCTTCTTGACCTGATGCTCTGTGTGGAGAAGTCTGCCGTGATTTTGATGGGTTTTCCTTTATAGGTGATCTGTTTCTTTTCTCTTTTAATATTCTGTTCTTACATTGAATTTCTGGAATCTTGATTATTATGTGTCTGGGTGTAGCTCTGTTTGGGTTGTAGGTGGCTGGAGTTCTGTATGCTTCATACCTCTGCATATCATTTCTTTTTTCTATGCTTGGGGAATTTTCCTTAATAATTTCTGTGAATAGCCTTTGTAATTCCTCTGGTTTGATTCCTGCTTCTTCATTCACATACTTTATTCTTAAGTTATAGATCCTCTTTTCATCTTCCAGTCTTTGTATCTTTACTGCCTGCTCCCTTGTTGTTTTTAAGAGCTCTTCCCTTTCATGACCCCACATTGCAAGCCTGTGTTCAATTTTTGATAGTCTATCTTTGGTTTCTTTCAAGCAGTTTTGCCAGCTTTCTATGGAGTCTTTAGTTTCCTGATAATCTCTTTGAATTTGCTTCATGAATTCTAGGTTTTTTCTGAATTCTTTATTAAATATTTCTCTCCATTTTTGTTCCTCCATTCTTCTCTCTGTGTCTTCTTGAGAGGTGCCCAGCCCTTCTTTTATTAATCTACTTATCTCTTGTTTAATTTGAATTAATATTTCAGTTTTGGTCCCCTTTATGAGGTTCTGAAGATATCTCTTTATGTCCGCTGATGCTGTGTTTGATGTTGCATTTTTGCTGCCCTCAATCTCTTTTGTATTTACCTCTCCTGGATCAATGTTCTCAGGGTTGAGGGCTGGGAGTTGTTTCTTATTTCTCCCTTTCGTCATGTTTTTGGTTCCTTCCATACAAGTGTACAGTGTAATTCCCAGATTCTTTTCTTGTTGGTTAAGGCTCCTCTAGAGGGTGCAGGTTAGGAGCTTTAGCCCTCTTCAATAGGTTATCAGAGATTAGAGTTCACCCTCGGGCAGTGTGCACTAGCTCCTCCCTGCCGCACCAGTCAACCTTTGCAGGCCTTCACTGCGTCAGTGTGCACTGATCTCAGGGAAGTAATATTGTAGCAACTCACTGGGTCCCCACCGGGGTGCAGCCTAGTCCAAGCAGATTCCACCAATCCGCTTGGCAAGGGGAGCAACCAGCTGAAGCCACTTCCTTATGGAGTTAGGGCTGTCCTGCCCAAATCCAACATGTCATCCAGAGGGATGGTCTTATTCCCATGGAAGGATCTTATTCCCATCACTCACCGCGTGTTAGCCCGTCCCCGAGAACTGCAGGGCTCCCCGACCTCTGAGTTCAGCGCGGCTGCGGTGGGAATTCATGGTGCCTCTGGGTGGGTCGAGTGCAGGGCCGGTCCGGGTGAGCTGTATGCAGGGCTGTTCAGCTCTGTGCTCTGGTGGCTCAAGCCAGTTGCTTTGGTGTGGGTCACTTGTTCAGGTCGGGCAGGAATTCAGGTGGCTCGAGGAGGGTGCCCTGCTCGCTGATCTTAGCTTCTCTAATGGTAGTCCCAGGACCTCATATTTTGAGTGGTTTTTTGCACTTTAGTTTTTTCCTGGGTTGTGAGAGTCCATCTCTATCTGTTTGGGTCTCTCCAGGGTGTTTTATTCTGGCATTTGAGCTGTCTCTCTCAGAGAGGGCCTCTCTCCTGCTACCTACCAGTCCACCATCTTGTCTTCAATCCCCAAAATTCTCAGAGATTAACACAGGAAAAATAAAACTTTTTGAAATAGAAAATTACAAGATACAGAAGCAAGATGATAATTCAGAATTCCAGCCCACCCAGAACAACTCCAGGAGATGATGCGGTAGAGCAAAATGGTAGACACGCATGTCGTTTCTAAAATTATACCAACCAAAGTAAAGAAAGAAATTCATGAGGCTATAGAGGAAATCAGATCAGAAATAATCTCTAAGGTTAAAAAAAATCAATATTTATAAATGATTTGCTCAGCAAATCTAAAGAAATCTAGGGGAAAAATTCAAGAGGAAGAGATAACAGTCCTAAATTTGCATGTACCAAATATGGGAGCACCCAACTATATAATACAAATATTAAAAGACATAAAAATCAAATAAGCAATAACACAATTGTAATGGGGGACCTTATTACCTTATTATCACAAAGAAATAGATCATCTGGACAAAAAATAAGCAAAGAAATATAAGAACTGAACCAAACCTGTGAACAAATGGACTTAGTTGATGTTTACAGAATATTCCACCCAACAACATCAGAATTCACACTCTTCTCAGGTGTACATGATGTTCTCTATAATAGGGTATACAGTGACTCACAGAACATGTTTAAGTAAATTCAAAGGAATTAAATTTATCACATGCGTATTTTCTGACCATAATGCAATGAAACTGGTAATTAATGGTAAACCTCACTACCTCCATAAACAAATGGAAATTAACACCCTTGTGAACAACCAGTGGGTCACAGATGAAATTAAAGAAGAAATTAAACAGTATCTGAAATTAAATGAAAATGCAGATATAGCATACTGGAACCTGTTGGATGCAATGAAAGCAAACAGGTGGAAAACTTGTACTAGTGAATTCTCATGTCAGGAAAACAAAACAAGCACAATTAACCTAATGTACCTCATGCTTTGAGAAAAAGAAGAGCCCGAAGCCCATTCAAGGGTGAAAATTATAAAGATCAGAGCAGAAATTAACACAATTGAGACTAAGAAAATAGTACAGAGAATTAATAAATTGAAGAGTTGATTCTTTGAAAGAATAAAATTGGTTAACCCTTAGGCAACCTTATCAAAAAGAAAAAACTTTAATTTGTGCATTGAGGAATAAAACAGATGAAATCACTACAGATCCTGTGGAAATTCAGAAGATCACCAATACTTACTTTGATAATGTTTACTCTTATAGGATAGAAAACACAGAAGAAATGGACAAATTCCTAGATAGGAACTAGCTGAACTAAGGAGATATAAAAATTATGAATAACCCAATATCAGTTAAACTTAAAATGTAGCTAAAAACTTACCAACAAAGAAATTCTCAGGTCCCTATGGATTCATGGCTGCATTCTACAAGAAATTTAGAGAAAATTCGATGCCAGTATTCCTCAAATTCTTTAATGAAATGGAAAGAGAAGCAATACTCCCTAAATCATTCCTGGAGGCAAATGTCACATTGATTCCAAAACCAGAGAAAGACTCAACCACAAAGAAGTACAGGCCAGTTTCCTTAATGAACATACATGCAAAACTCCTCAATAAGATACTAGCAAACAGAATGCAGCAATTTATCAAGATGGCCAAGTGGGATTCATCCCAGGAATGCAAGGATGGTTCAACATATGCAAATCAATAAATGTAATGTACCACATCAACAAAGCCAAAGAGAAAAATCACACAATCATCTCAATAGATGCAAAAAAAAAAAAAAAAAGTTTTCAACAGTCATTCATGGTAAAAACCGTACAGAAAATCAGATTAGGTGGTCTTTACTTCATCTGATAAAAGCCATCTTTGACAAACCAACAACTAACATCCAGCTAACATCATTCTAAATGGACAGAAACTGAAAACTTTAAAATCAGGTACAAGACAAGACTGTCCACGATCACCACTTCAATATAGTTCTGAAAACATTAACCAGAGCAATTAGATGAGAGGAAAATAAAAAGAATAAGGGTAGGAAAGAAAGGAGTTATCATATTTGTAGGTAACATGTTATTCTACATGTTACTCTAAAAACTCTACCAAAAGACTTCTTGATTTAATAACCAAATTCAGTAATGTAACTGAGTACAGAATGAACACTCAATAAGTATCATTCCTGTACACAAACAACAAACTCACTGAGAGAGAAATTAGGGAAACCACACCCTTCATTATTGTGTCCAAAAAATGAAATACTTAAGAATAAAGCAAGGGAAGTAAAATCTATATGTTAAAAATTACAGTACTCAGAAAAAGGAAATCAAAGAGGGTAACAGATAATGGAAAGATATCCCTTGTTCATGGATAGGAAGAAGCACCATAGTGAAAATTGCCATACTCCCAAAATTTATTTAATGCAATCCTAATCAGAATATCATTAGCATACCTCACAGAACTAGAGAAAACTTTCCTAAAATTCATCTGGAACCAGAAAAGGCCTAGAATAGCAAAAACTATCCTGGAATGCAAAGGAAAGGCAGGAGGCATCACAGTTCCTGACTTGAAATTATACTTCAAAACTACTGTGATAAAATCAGCATGGTACTGGCAAAAACATAGACTTTAGGACCAGTGGAACAGATTAGTATATGCACACACAACTCCAAACACAGTTACCTTATTGTTGACAAAGTGGCCAAATATGTTCACTGGAAGAAAGAGAGCCACTTTCATAAATGGTACTGAAAAAACTGGCACTCTGTATGCTGATAAGTAAAACTAGACCCATGTGTATCACCAAATACTAAAAATGGCTCAAAGATCTAATTTTTTAAATTTTATTTCATAAGATAATAAAACCCAATATAACAGAGTAAATCAAAACAAAGCAGTGAAATTGGTGCAAAACTTCAAAGCAGGACAATGGGAAAACAGCAATGGCTACCATAGTATATCTTGTTATCTTCACAGCAGTCATCTATTCCATCAGATATAGCAAAATCAAACCCAAAAAAGCAAGAATAAAAACCAATCAAAACAATATTGTATGAAACAAAACAATCAGAACAAAACAGAACAGTATTGGATTTCAAAAAACAAGATAAAAGGAAATCCTCTATATTTGCTCTACTGCACACTGTTATCCTCCCTATAGATGCTCAGACTACTTTCCCCAGGTGTGCAAAATTAACCAAACAATACAAGCATTCAGCTGCCCCTGTACCTCGGTTGCTACCAATTCAGCCTGTCCTCTGAACCAGCCAGCTGCCCAAAGGATGGGGAATGGGGAATTTGTCATTCTCAGCCCACGCACTGATAGACTCACAGGAGGTGCTATCTGACTTCTGTTCCTAGGCCCTGCATGGTTTGTGTGGCTTAGCAGAAAGGCTGGATAGTTGGCTTGTTGGTCGGCTCCTCCTTGTCCCAGCATGGCTGATTCTCAGGAGGCACTATCTGACTTTTCTCTTCCTGGGCCTTGCATGGCTCACCAAAGATCTAAATATTAAAACAGAAACAATCTGGAAGAGAAAGTACTCCTTCTGGAAGAGAGAGTTCATGAACAAAACCTGTACTGTATAAGAAATACTTCAAAGAATCAACAACTGGCACCTTACTAAAAAGCTTTTGCAAAAGAAATAACCAACAGAGTGAAAAGAAAACCCACAGACTGGGAAAAATATTTTAGCCAGTAGTTCCTCGAACAAAAGACTTTTCTATCTAGAATGTATAAAGAATTGAAAAAATCAGACTTGTCCCCCCAATTCAAAGACCCAACCCAAAAACGTGCATCTGAGATGAGTACACACTTATCAGATGAAGAAATATAAATGGCAAATATATGAAAAAATGTTCAATATCATTGGTCATCCAAGAAATGCAAATTAAAACAACACTGAGATTCCATCTCACTCCAGAAAGAACGGCTATATCCAGAAATCAACCAGTAACAAGTCTGGGAAGGGCTGTTCCAGGAAAAGGAACTCTTCTCCATTGTGGGTGGGAATGTAGATGGGTGCAACCACTGTGGAAATCAATTTAAAAACTAGGATTATAGGCTTCACTCAACCCAGCCATTCTGTTCATGGGTATCTTTGTGGAAGAATTTAAAACATACCACAGCAGTATATGTGCACCTATGTTTATAGCAACACAATTTATATTAGCTCAATTCTGGAAACACCCAAATGCCATTAGCTGAGGAATGGATAAAAAAGATGTGATCTGTTTAATACAGTGGAGTACTACTCAACCATTAAGAAGGATAAACTGGAAACTTTTATAGGTAAATGGATGCAAGTTGACACCATATACATTAGTGAAATAAATCAGACTTATATTTTTTTGTCTCCATGGTATGAAAAACAATGTCTAAAAAGTACAATAGATACTGTGAAATGGGAAGAAATTATTAAATAGGAAAAAAGTTGGGTGGATGAAAGAGGAAAGAAAAGAAAGGAAAAGAAAAGCAAGTTTGTTATACTACCAGTATCTCTTAATTCATGAAAAAAGAAAACTTGTGCTTATATTGATTAGAGAATTTTTTGGGTTTTTTTATTTTTGGAATTTATTTTATGTATTTTTTAATTTATTATTTATTTTTGGTAGCAGGGATCAAACTCGTGACGTTGGGCTTGCCAGGCAGGTGTTTGTGCTGCTGACCTAAATCCCCGGCCCTCAATGATTAGAGAATTTTTCATGTCCATGTCTTATACTCTGAAAAACTACTTTATTTTTTAAATTTTTATTTAAAAAAGAGAAAAGTCAGAAAAGAAGTACAAAAAGCAAAAGGCATAAACAACAACAGCAAACTCAAAACAATAATACAGGTTTTCAAAACAGAATGAAAGAAAGTTAATAATGGTTGTTATATTGCATATTTGAGATATTGCATATTTGAGATACTACATATATTGTATACTTGAAACGTTTTTAGGTAAATGGATGCACCTTGGGACCATACTTTTAGATGAAATAAATTGGATACATACGATTAAATACCACCTCATTTCTCTTGTGTGAGAAACAGAAAGGGTAAATGACCAAAATGGATGATGGATATCGTGAAGTAAGAAAAAAAAATATTCAAGAGGAAAGAGGCACAAAGGAGGTGAAGAGACAAGGGAAAAGAAAAGAGAATAGAAGGAAACAAAGTTTAGGTAAATGGGGAGGGGAGAAAGACTTGAAGGGAATGGAGAAAATTGCAAAAATTGAAGAAACAAGATATACTAAGTACAGGTACAAATTCTCTGTAATGAATGTGATTATAATGTGCATCAAATGTGGACCAATAAAATTAATTTTTAAAATGCAATGGTTCCTGTAACATGTGGAGTCCAATTCCAACTCCTTAACAAAGCAGCAAGACAAAAATACCCTGAAGAAAGTAAGTATAGAAAGGCCTTACCTGAATCCAATAGAAGTCATTTATGACAAATGAATGGCCAACATCATATTAAATAGAGAAAGACTGAAAACTGAGCTTTCACGAAAATGGAGGTGTGGTAAGCAGCAAAACTCAGTCTCTCTGGTCTTTAGAATCTAGACACACAAAAATAACAACTTGAGGGAGAAAACAAGCAAGTAGTTTCCCAGGAACAGGGAAGAATATGACAGGAAGATTAAAACATACAGAGAAAGTAAAGAGACTGAACAGAATGCAGAGAAGGAAAGGGACAGAATGCACTTTCTCCCTGGGTCCTGGATCAGGGCTTAGGGGAAACAGAAAATCTCCAGAGACAAAGTGAAAACTGAGGATCTAGAGGGCTTTAGGGAGAAACATGGCAATAGAACAGACCAGAGGGTACAGGGATCAACAGGCAGAGTGCACAGTTCTGTTCACGTGTGAGTCCTTCAACAAGCAACAGCTAGTGAGAGGCTGCAGTTCAAGTACCAAACATACCCCCAAAAGAGTGCTTGCTTGGTTGCCATTCCAGGGGAGAACTGACTGTTTGAACGCAGGACTCAGAGCATCCACAAGATGGTTTCACTTCAGGGCTCCCTGTATTCCCATAGTGACTGGGTAAAAGTGAGCCAGGGGAAAAAGCCTCAACAAGAGAGCAGAGTGAAAAGAGACCCCTGAGGACTTTGTGCTGAAGAACACAGGCCCTGTACCCATGATCAGAGGTCAGGCTCAACCTAAATTGCTCTGGATTTAAAAGTCACGGCATTGGAGCCCTCATACTACTCCAACTGCCTGTTTGGGCCTACATCCAGCATGGATCTGGGGTCTCAGTACCTTCTTAATCTGTGAGCAGGAGTAGAGTCAAGTCTTGACTTGAACACTACCCCACTAGCTACACTAAATGGTAGATGGGGGCACATTTTAAAATCACCATGAAATTTCTTGTGTGTGTGTGTGTACATTGTTTTTTGTTTTACTTTATTTTGTTTTTCTTCTTCTTCATTATTTTCTTCTTTTCCCCACCAGTTTATTGGATTTGAGGAATTTTCTTTTGTGTTCTTATGGTTATACATGTTCTTACGACTTTTTCTTCATTTTTTTCTTTTTTTTTATTTTAAAAAGAGAAAAGTTCAAAAAGAAAAACAAAAAGCAAAAGACATAACAGCAGCAAACTCAAAACAGTAACAGTATGGGTTTTCAAAACACAGTGAAAGAAATTTAATAATGGCTGTTATATTGCATATTGTTCTCTTTTTTTCAAAGAAAGAAAAGAAAATAGAAAAACAGAATAGAAGGGTAGAATAATACCGAATTTAAAAAAAATATCATCATGGAATCGCTGATTGATATATTAGTCATTGTCATCTTTAAAAAAATAGTTGCCAAAGTCACAAAATCAAAGCATAAATCATGGCTAGACACTCAAACATTGACAGTGCAAATCCTTCTGTTCAGTGTTCCAGCAGAAATTCAGTAATAATGGTAATCTATCTTACATACTATACATACCATGATACTCTATAGAGCACTTTCCTTCCCTTTCACTTTCACAATATCTATTATACTTTTTGGATCCCATTATTCTGTCGGTTTTTATTATTTTTTTACACTAGAGAGACAGTGTGGTATTTACTAATGTGAGTCTTGTTTATTTCACTAATGAGGATATTTTCAAGTTGTCTACATTTACCTATCAAGATCATCTTTTTATAGCTGAGTAGTATTCCATTGTATAAAAATACCACATTGTTTTTAATTCACTGTGCAGTTGATGGACATTTTGGTTGTTTCCATGATTTAGCTATCACAAATTGTGCTGCTTTGAACATAGGTGCACATATATCTCTGTGATCTGACATTTTCAATTTTTCTGGGAAAATAGCCAGGAGGGGAATAGCTGGATTGCATGGAATTTCCAATCCTAGTTTTTTGAGGAATCTCCATACGGATAGTGGCTGTACCAGTCTGCACTCTCAGCAACAGTGGGGAAGTGTTCCTTTTTCTCCACATCCTCGCCAACATTTGTTATCAGTTGTTTTCTTGATGGCATCCATTTTTTCTGGGGTGACATGAAATCTCAATGCTGTTTTAATTTGCATTTCTCAAATGACCAGTGATGGTGAACATTTCTTCATGTATTTATTTGCCATTTTTATATCTTCATCTGAGAATTGTGTGTTCATCTCAGATGCCCATTTTTGGAGAGGGTCTTTGAATTTGGGGGGCTTGATGTTTTTCAATTCTTTATATGTTCTTGATATAAGTCCTTTTTCTGAGGGATTGCTGTCCAAAATTCTTTCCCATTCTGTGGGTTTTCTTTTCACTTTGTTGGTGATTTCTTTTGAAGGGCAAAAACTTTTTAGTAATATGAAATCCAAGATGTTGAGTCTTTAAAGTATTCCCATATGGTTTGTGTTTTATTTATGAATTCTCTCCCTACCCCTGTGTCTCCAAGGTTTTTACCTACTTTGTCTTCCAGTAGATTTAGTGTTTCTGTTTTAATATTTAGATCCTTGATCCATTTTGACTTTAGTTTAGTGTATGGTGATAGGCATGGGTCTATTTTCAGTCTTCGGCGGCATGTGGAAAGTCAATTTTTCCAACACCATTTATTAAAGAGGCTATCTTTTTTTTCCAGTGAACATGTTTAGCCCCTTTGTCAAATGTAAGTTGGCTGAGTGTCTTTGTAGTAGTGTTTGCATCTTCTAATGTGTTCCACTGATCTTCAGGTCTATTTCTTTGCCAGTACCATGCTGATTTTATTACTGTGGCTTTGTAGTATAGTTTCAAGTCAGGAATTGAGATGCCTTCTGTCTTGCATATGTTGCCCAGAATCGCCTTGCTATTCCAGGTTTCTTCTGTTTCCAGATGAATTAATAGGAATATTTTCTCTAGATCTATAAGGTATGTTAATGGTATTTTGATTGGGACTGCATTGAATCTGTATAACAATTTTGGGAGTATGGCCATTTTCACAATGTTGGTTCTTCCTAACCAAGAGAAGGAATATCCTTCCATTTTCTAATATCCTCTTCAATCTCCTTTTTTAGAGTAGTGTAATTTTCAGCATATAGCTCTTTTACATTCTTGATTAGGTTGATTCCTAGGTACTTCATTTTTTAAATGCTATCGTGAAAGGCGGTATTTCCATAATTTCTCTCTCAGTGAGTTTTTTATTTGTGTACAGGAATGCTATTGATTTTTGAGTGTTGACTTTGTATCCAGCTAGAAAGCTGAATTTGTTTATTACCTCTAGTAGTCTTTTAATGGAGTTTTTGGGGTCTTCTATGTAGAGTATCATGTCATCTGGAAATAATGATAATTTAACTTCTTCTTTTCCTATTTTTATTCCTTTTATTTCTCTTTCTTGTCTGATTGCTCTGGCTAATATTCCAGAACTATATTGAATAGGAGTGGTGATAGTGGACATCCTTGTTTTATTCCTGATTTTAGAGTGAAGGGTTTCAGTTTTTGTTCATTTGTTGGCTGTTGGATTGTCATAAATGGCTTTTACAAGACTGAGGTACATACTGTCTATTCCAAGTTTCTGTAGGGTTTTTATGCTGAACATGTGTTGGACTTTATCAAAAGCTTTTTATGTGTCTATTGAGATGATTGTGTGATTTTTATTTTTGGCTCTGTTGATGTGGTGTATTACATTTATTGATTTGTGTATGTTGAACCATCCCTGCATTCCTGGAATAAATCCCACTTGGTCATGGTGTATAATCTTCTTGATGATTTGCTGCATTCTATTTGCCAGTATTTTATTGAGAATCTTTGCATCAATGTTCATTAGTGAGATTGGTCTATAGTTCTCCTTTTTGGTTGAGTCTTTCTCTGGTTTTGGTATCAGGGTAATACTTGCCTCCAAGAATGATTTAGGAAGGACTGCTTTACTTTCAGTTTCATTGAAGATTTTAAGGATTGTTGGCATTAAACCTTCTCTAAATTTCTTTAGAATTCAGCCATGAATCCATCAGGACCTGGGCTTTTCTTTGTTGCTAAGTTTTTAATCACATTTTCAATTTCAGTAGCTGATATTGGGTTATTCAAAATTGTTATATCTTCTTGATTGAGCTTTGGTAGTTCATATGGTTCTAGAAATCTATTTCCTCTGTTTTCCACCCTGCGTGAGTAGAGATTTTTAAATTAAGTGTTCATGATCTTTTGAATGTCCATGGGATCTGTAGTAATTTCCCCCTCTTCAGTCCTTATTGCATGAATTTGGGTTTTTTTTCTTTCTTTTTCTTGATAAGGTTGGCTAGAGGTTTATCAATTTAGTTTAACCTTTCAAAAAACCAGCTTTTTGATTTGTTCTTTGTGATTTTTTTGTTTCAATTGCATTAATTTCTGCTCTGATCTTTACAATTTCCTCTGTTCTATGAGCTCTGGATTTGACTTGCTGTTCCTTTTCTAGGAGCTTGAGATGTAGCATTAGGCTATTTTTTGTGCTCATTCCATTTTCTTGATGTGACTATTTATTGCTATGTATTTTCCTCTTAGGACTGCTTTCATTGCATAGGTTACAGTATGTTGTGTCTGCATTTTCATTATATTGTAGATATTGTTTTATTTCTTCTTTAATTTTATCTGTAACCCACTGGTTGTTCAGAAGGTTGTTATTTAATTTCCATGTATTTATATAGGCTTTGCAGTTTTTTGCCATTCATATCCAATTTTAGTGCACTATGATCAGATATTACGTATGAGATAATTTCACTCCCTTTGCATTAGTTTAAGAATACTTTATGAGTTAATATATGGTGTATTTTGGAGAATGTCCCATGTGCAGCTGAGAAGAATGAATATTCTGATGTGGTTGGGTGAAACGCTCTGTCAACATCCACTAAGTCCATGCATTCACAGGTGTGATTCAGTTCTGTTATTTCTTTGCTGACTTTTTGTCTAGTTTATCTATCTCTTTGTGACAGTGGTGTGTTAAGGTCTCCTATTACAATTGTGTTCTTGTATACTTGGTTTTTCATGTCCATTAGTGTTTTTCTTATATAGTTGGGTGCTCCTGTATTTGGTGCATATATATTTATAATTGTTAGTTCTTCCTCTTGTAGTTTTCCACTTACAAGTATGTAGTGGCCTTCATTATCTCTTTTAATCATTTTAGGTTTGAAGTTCACTTTGTCTGCAAACAGAACAGCTACCTCTGCTTTTTTCTGGGTTCCTGTTGCATGGAATACTGTTTTCCATCCTTTGACTTTTAGTCTATGAGTTTCTTTTTGATTCAGATGTGTTTCTTGTATACAGCATATTATGGGATCCTGTTTCTTGATCCATTCTGTCAACCTGCTTCTTTTGACAGGTGAATTGAGCCCATTTACATTTATGGTTATCACTGACATGTACTGACTTGACTTTTCCATATTATGTTCCTGTTGTTGGTTTCCCACTTTACTCCCTTGTTTAATTTCTTGTTCAGGTTGGTGATTTCTTTCTGTTGTTGTTCTGGAGATTGTGGTCATTTTTATCTCTTTCTAGTATGTCTTTCAATACTCTTTCTACGGTTGTTTTGGTAGATATGAATTTCTTTAGTTGTTCTTTGTCATGGAAGTATCTTGTTTCTCCATTAAATTTGAAAGACAGTTTTTCTGGGCACATCAGTCTGGGTTGAAAGTTGTTTTCTTTTAGGGCTTGAAATACTTCACTCCAAGCTCATCTTAACCTGAAGGTTTGTGCTGAGAAGTCTGCCGTGATTCTAATAGGCTTTCCTTGATAGGTGATTTGTGTGTTTACTCTAACGGCATTTAGTATTCTGGGATTTTAATTATTATTTATGCTGTATGTCTGGGATTTTAATTATTATATGTCTGGGTATAGATTTATGTTGGTTATGACTGTTTGGCATTCTATATGCCTCACTTATTTGTATGTCACATTTTTTTCCCCCATGTTTGGGAAATTTTCTGCTATTACTTATGTGAATAGCTTAGTTAAGTGCTTTGTGTTGTCTCCTGCATCCTCACTGATGTCTATTAGCCTTACATCGTTTCTCTTGGAGTCGTCTTGAAGCTGCTGGATTGTCATTTCATGCCACTTTGTTGTTTTTATATGTTCTATCTTTTCATGGTCACTATCTGCAATCCTGTCGTCAGGGTCTGAAATTTTATCCTCAGCTTCATTTAAACGGTTTTGCCAGCTTTCAGTAGTTTTTTGTTTCTTAGATATCTCTTTGAATTTGTTTCATGGATTCTGCTTGTTTTCTACCTTGTTCATCCAAGGTTTCAATCAATTTCCCATGCTCCTGTATTTTTTTTTTATCTATTTCTTCCCTAGCTATGTTGAGCAACTCCTTTACTAAGGTTGTTACTTCTGTCTTTACATAAGACATTATTTTTAATTTGATTTCCTCTATAGCCTCACAGATTTGTTTCTTTACTTCATTTGCTATCTTTTTCAGAGATTTCTGGTGCATGACTTTTAAAGTCCTCCATTTCATTGTTGCCTGTTCTTGCACCTGATAGACTAGATATTTGAGATTGCATTTTGGTTTTTCATTTGTCATTTTCACCTTCTGGGCCAATATCTGGTTATTTAGCCCCAGTAGTCACAACTGTTGGCAGTGTATCTCCTAGGGTCCTACTCTGTGGTTGATGTCCACCCGATTGTTGAGTACATAGTGACCAGAACCTACTGGGGTCCTCTGTCTGGGTGAGGGGCCAACAAGTCTCCTGTCAAACCAGCACTGCCAGTCCACCACAGTTCAGTGTTCTGGGAGGGAGAGTGGGAGCCAAACGTTCATGGCAGTGCTTGGTTTAAGAGATGGGGAGGGTAACTGAGGGCAGCAGGGCCAAGCCAGAGTGGGTATGGCAGTCCACTGGGTCAGCACATTGAGGAGCGTGCTGGGTCACAGGCATGGCTCAGTGGCCTGGGCCTGGAGTGGACACAGCGGTTGTCCTCTGTGAGGCAGCAGTGAGAGGGCATTGATGCAGGCAGGCCCAGATCAGCTGCCTGAGCCAGGGCAGGGCTCAGTGGTCTTCCTTTTGCATGGCAGTGGAAGGAAGGCACTGAGGTGCACAGGCATACCCAGTGGCCTGAGCTGTGGCTGAGTTTGGTGGCTTCCTCCCCGTGGTGCTTTGGACTTTCTCCATGTGGCACCTTCCTCCAAGCAGAGGCTGTGGCGGGGGTGGGAGGGTGGCTGAGGAGCACAGCCATGCCCAGTGGTGTGATCCAGGGTGGAGCTTGGTGTTCTTCCTCCATGAGGTAGAAGCTGGGAGTGGCCAGGGGCACTGAGGTGCTGGGCAAGCCCAGCAGCATGAGCCGGGGTGGATCTTGCTGATTTCCTCAGTGTGGCGCCTTCCTCTGTGCTGCAGTGATGGGGGCAGGGGAGACTAGGCACACAGGCACACCTAGCAGCACTAGCCGGGACAGAGCTCGGCTACTTGCTCTGCTTAGCACCTTCCTCTGTGCTGCAGCAATGGTGTTGGGGGTGAGAAACTACGTTAAAGATAAAATATTAGCTATTGTTATTCTCCTACTTGTTATGAAATTTTGTTTTAACTTTTTTCCATAAAAGTAAAAAATGTTTGCCTTGTGTATCTATTTAGTTAATATTGTTTTGAAATTATATTATTACACTGATTATCTAGAAATGAATCTTGTTTCCATTATAAGCAATTACCACTAAATTGTTTTCAGATTGATCTTCACATGCACTAAATATCATATGTTTTCAAAATGGATATTTTATTGTATATTTTATTTTGGAAATCTTGTGAAAGAAAGAAAAAAAAATCGTTCCTGTCAGTAAATCTTATGCATGTGATTTATTCCATACTACTAATACAGTACATTCTTAGGTTTGATTGGAATTCGGTTATGTTATTTACATTTAGAAATCCCATTAAGTTGATATTTTCCTTATTTTAATTTCACTTTGCTATTCTTTCTGGTAAAGTTTCAGAAACCTAGAAGTATTTTATTTTGTGTTTATTGAAATCTTCATTTCATGTTATTCATTATTAGTTTTTAAATATCTTGTTAGCTAGCAAAGCTATGATTTTAGTATGTTAGTGTTTTTTACCTGAAGCACATATTGCCTTGTGTATATATTGTGTGTTACACTTAAATCTAGTGTGTAAAATATTAGCAACTATACAGTGACAATGAAAGATATTGGCGAATTTTGGAGTGTTTTTCCCGCTCTTCAACATTAAACCAAAACCATTTTGTTGTGAATCTAGTTGTGAATCATTGTAGTTTCTTGCTGTGTAGAATACAGACTTGTGAAAGATACAACTTTTGCTCTCAAAGAACTTGACTTTAATAGTGGAATTGCTCAACAACTCTGTAAACCAAAAGTAATTTTGATGTGGATTTATCTTTGAGTAGTACTTTATAATACTGCTTTTTGTTTGACTTGGTACTCTTGAGAATTCAGACCATAAAGGTATTTATTACTTGATAATGTGGTAGGGGATTTACTCTCATAAAATTTGTGTTTTAAGTGTTTATATTTAAATATTCACAATTTTTAAAAGAAAAGTAGACTGTGTTGGGCTTTAATTTTTTTCCACTCCTACTTCTGATTGAGAATAAATGTATCTTGACAGGGATGTGGTCTCTATTCAGCAAACACAGTGGCTGATATGCAGTATATTAAAAAATAATTTCATATGTAACATGACTACATTTAAAGTGATTGTGCTCTAGAAAGCTGGGCTTCTCTTTTTTCATTTTTGAAGATAAAAATATTGCCACCAAGAATCAGGAACCAAAACATTACCCATGTTGCTAATACTGCACAAGTTTTATTCTCTATTGGTTCCTAATATTTTTGATAATTATGCAAAAAAAACTACTAAGAATATTTAAAAAGAGACAGACTATCTCAAGTAAAATGCAGTATATAAATTTTACATATAATTTTACTTGAGTCACAGTCTGAGGCACTTTATATAAATGTGTGTATAACTTTATTTAGATACTATTAACATATCCATCGCATGGATTGAAAATATGTATAAATTTGAAGTATATATTCAGTATTTTCCGGTTTTTTCAGAGTTGCATAGATCAGTCTCAGTACATTTTCATCAGCCTATTATAAAGACTCCTATGTTCATTAGGGCTTCCTATTTTCACCCAATGTTTTTCTTCGCCCCACTGTAAACAACTTCTCTCTACTTTCCCTCTTTAAACTTGTCTATTCTAGACTTTGCCTAAAAATGAAATTAGAAATATTTGATCTTTTGGAATAGAATTTTTCATTTAACATGTTTTCAAGATTCATATATATATATGTATATAAATATATATATAGTACCATGTATTAGTAATTGCGTGCTTTTTATAGCTCAGTAATATTCCATTGTACTTTATTTAGCCATGCATCAATTCATTTATGCTCAGATTAGTTCTCTCTTTGGGCTATCATAAATGTTGTAGTTAGGGGTTGTGCAGAGAACAATTAGAATCAGGACATGGAGTTTATAATATTATTTTTATGATGTTCACCCAGAGTTAACACAAGAAAATGCAGGAAATCTATCCATAACACTAACGACATAGAATATTTAGCCAAAAGCCTGAATCTCATAGCAATGTCCCACATGAGCCCAGATGAAGACCCAGAGCTTATGACAGTGCGTCCCACGAGTCCAACTGGAGGTCTAGATCCCACAAGAAGGACTCACGCCAGACTCTTTTACGGATCTGTGCTGGGAAGGCCCAAAGGTCAGCGGTGGAAACAAGGAAGTTTGTGCCAGCAGGGGGAAGGAGCTGTGCTGATAGGTCGAGGGTTCTACACTGGAACCAAGAAGTCACACTCATAACAAAGACCAGGGCTGTCCTAAAAAGCACCACGGCCATCCTCAGTGACACGGAAGCCCCGAGCTCCTCCAACGACAAGCACAGTGGAATACATGCCAGGAAGCCAATGTGATGAGTTCATCCTGGAGACCAAGTGGCACACGTCTTCCTCTCCAGAGCCAGGAAGCAATGCTCGGTGTGAGGACCAGAGCTTCTCCAGGAGAACCTAACAGCTCAAATACCAACACATAGGAGAACCCTCAATGCCTCAACGCCTCAAAGCACCTCAATGCATTACCATCCTTCCTCCTTCTTCTCCACGTCTCCATTTATGCTGGCAACTTTCCTCAGGTGAAATATCTAAGCTCAGCAGCATGGTGATGTAATCCAGCTGGCGTTAAGTTGACCACCAGTTTTTAATCCATAACAATGAATAATGCTTTTATGAACATTCCTGTGCAGAATTTTGAGGGACATGTGTTGTACCTTTCTCTTGGATCTATACTATACCTTAGAGTGTAATTTTCTTATAAAAATTGAATGTGTAACATTTTGAAACCTGGGATACTTTGTTTTCCAAAGCAGTTGCACCAATTTATGTTCCCTCCAGAAGTGTATGTGTCCCAGTTTCTTTATATCTTGTAGGAAGTATCTTGATAAGCATTTCTCTGATAAATAATAATACTGAGTATTACTTCACATACTTACTACATGTGTATTTTGGTAGAAATTATTTTCATATCCTCTGTACAGTTTAAAATTGTCCTTTTATTATTGACTTGGAAATTATGTATCTCACTTAAGCAATTATCAGCTATGTTGGAGATACAGTTTCTCCTATTTTATCAGTTGTCTTCTCTTTCTTAGTGGTCCTTTATGGCACAAGTTTTAACTTTGATGAAATACAATTTATCTATTTTTTTCTTTTATCGTGTTTTGTATATTTGTGAAAAGACTGTGCTTATCCTTAGGTTAGGAAGCTTCCTATATTTCATGTAAGGATATCTAGTTGCTACAATTAGATTTGTAATACATTTTATGTCAGTTTTTATATAGGTATCAGAAATGTGTGTATCATCTAGTTACTGCTTACTCAGAAGGTAATTCTTACCCCCACTGAATTGTTTTGGCATTCCCAGAGGCTCATTCTTAACCTGCCTGCAGATCCTGGAACCTAGCTCTAGGGAAAAGTTCAGGCAATGAGAAGTCAAACAGGATACAAAAAAGTAGAGGAAAAGCCAATCAGATTTCAAGATAAGCCTCAATAAATCCTTGTTATTTTTTTAATTATCTATTGTTATCCAACAAATTACCCAGGAACTCATTAACCTAAAACAAAAGTTTCTCTGTTTGTGAATTTGAAAGACTTAGCTATGTAGTTCTCACTTGGGGTCTTTTTGAAAGTGACAGTCAAGGTGTCATTTGGGTCTGCAGTCAAATCAAAGCATGGTTAAGGGTGAAAAATCTGCTTCTAAGATAAGGTGGATTCCTCACTGGCTCTGACAGAAAGCCTCAGTTCCTCACCTCAGGGACTTCTCCACAGAGCTCCATAAAGTAACCTCATAAGATGGCAGTTGCCTTGCCGCAAGACACATGCTAACAGAGAGTAAATAGATTGAAATGCCTTTACCATCTAGTGGTTATTGCTTATGTTTTCTTCTGTCTTATTCCTTTCATTAAATTTGAGTCACAAAACCTAAGGAGCTAAATGATTATGCTCATTTTTTGAAAGCAATATCAAAGAATTTGTGGACATATTTTAAACCACCATTTTTTTTAGTTTTATTCAAAATCTAAAATCTAATTCCAAATAGCTGATGTTCATTCATACTCAATACCCACTTATTATTTAATGACCTTCAAAATATTCATTGTTTGTCCCAGACCTAGATGTTTTCAAACCCACCAATCTTACTATCTTTTGGGATAAAAACAAAGGAAAGGGGTATGTATATTTGAAATTTTCCACCAAAAGATGTGACAAGAATAACATGATTTCTAAATTAAAATAAATATCATAAAATTTCCTTTTTATCTCTAAATTCTCCTTGATATAATTCAGGTCTCTAGGAAGGAGCACACAGATAGGTATCTTTGAAGTTTTTAAGTACTTGTATCATCTTGTACATTAGCTGACCAGAATTGTGACCATTTGTCAACCATAGGAATCCATTTCCTTGCTTTACTTTGTAACCTTTGTTCCTCCTTCAAATTTTTCATAGGTAATGACTTTGCATGATTTTGGAACTAGTCTGTAGTGGGACTCTGTGGGAGGATGAACACAGAAGAGCTGGAGTTATTGAGTGACTCCAAGTACAGAAACTATGTAGCCGCAATTGACAAAGCACTGAAGAATTTTGAGTACTCCAGTGAATGGGCAGATTTGATATCAGCACTTGGAAAACTTAACAAGGTATGTTTGTCTTATACAGTGTTAAAAGAAATAAAACTTAAAAATCTATTTTTGTAGTTATTGAATTTCTCTAAATCTTAATATAAAGCTTTGGTTAATTTTAGTAGTGCTATTTTACTTCACAAGTTGCATGGTTATATAGTCAGGTGTTGTTAACATTTCAAAAGCTCTAATTCAGAGGAACAACAGTAGTTAAAAAATAATACCTGTAAAAACAGAAGACTATGAAGCAAGTATATTAACCTTGAGAGCTAGTAAGTTTCTGTAACTAAACATCAGATATGGTTTTGAAGTTTCTGGCACCAAAATGAAAAACAGCCAATGGAAAGGCAGTCCCTGCTGTATCCTTTCCAAATGATACACATGTAGCAGCAATGAAACATTTTATATTAAGGAAAGTCTTAGTTGTGAATTTGGTGTTTGTTTTATTTCTTACAAAGGCAATATTCTATATATAGTAACTGATGCCTTGGAGCTTGGCTTTGAATGATCCTTTCTAATAGATTTGGTTTTTCTTATAGTAGCATCGCTGATCAGATCAACTTCTACTTAGGTGTTCATTTTGACCTTGTTTTTGTTTAACTTAGATTAAATTTTTCTCACGTCATGCCTTAATTTTCAGGTTGTTATTGACAAAGAATGTGTCTAGATATTACAAAAACTGGATAGGAAAGGAAAACCCTTATAGTAATTGTTAAAATCAAACAGCTTAGCATATAATTATTAGAAAAGAAATTTGTCATATAATATAAATTAAGGACACTAGTTTTGAACCTGAAACTGATAGTCATTTTAATATTTTAAAAATAAAATCTCACATTTTCAGTGTGCCAGATACTTAAAATAGGAAACACAGATGCAGTGGTACACACCTATAATCTCAGCACTTGGAAGGCTGAGACAGGATGATTGCTACAAGTTTGAGGCTAGCTTGAGCTACCTAGTGAGACCCTGTCTCAAACCACCCCCTAAAAAAATTATATTCACAAGCTTCTCTTTGACATGTTAGCTTCTAGTATTTATCATATGAAGTTTGAAAAGTTCTTGACTGCTTTAAAACATCCACCAGAAACCGTATCCATAAATGCAAGTTTGCATAAAGGTACATTGATTCTCTTTCTGAAGAGTTCTTACTAGAAACTGTTTATAAAGGTAATTCATTAAATCATGGAAATCAACTCATGTAATTAAGTACATAATCAGTTTATATATATATATTGATCAATATTTATGAAAACATTTATCAGTATGTCCACTTACATAAAGTCATGGACAAAACTCTCTAAATCTGGACAGAATAAGGTAAGAATTGCTGAAAATAGCCTAAATACATGTTTAATACAATGTAATGAACTAGGAGATTTAGTTCTGACTTCCACTGTATTGCCTTTGGTGGCCATTTTATATATTTCAACCCTCAGTTTTTTCTTTTGTAAAATAAAGGACTTTTAATATATTTCTTCTATCCAAGTTCTAGCGCATGCCATATTTATTATGTCATTTTACTTTCTATCAGTACTTTAAGGACTATATACTTAGATGCTGTTTTTGTTATATAACTAACTAATCTTGGATCTTCTTAATGGAAATTCTTCCCTGACCATTATCGCTTAAAAAAAATTATATTAAATAAGTAAATTAAAATTTGTTTTATCTCATTGGGAAGTTAAGTGTATAAGGACAAACAAAAAAATTATAGTTTCATGTAGATTTTCTTATAATCATTAGAATTACTTATAATGTCATATACTAGACCAGTGGTTATACCTTCTCCAACAAAGTATTAGTGGAGAGATCAGATTTTCTTTACATATATCAGACAAAATAGCAATCAGAAAATAGTTGTTAGCTGAGCATGGTAGTATTATTTCTATAATCCCAGTGGCTCTAGAGGCTGATGCAGGACGATCTCAAGTTCAAGGCCAGCCTCAGCAGAGGTATGTAGCTTAGTGCTACAGCTGTGGGTTCAATCCCCAATACCATCACCATCACCACTACTACTACACACCCACATACACCCAGTTTTCTCTTACACCAGAAATTAAAATTTGAAAAGTGTAAAACCATGTAAATATTTTTATTTTCCTCAGTTTTAACTTCAAACAAATATATAGATAGGTGTGACTGACAAAAAGCTACAATGATAATTTTTACAATGCTATGCTAGAAAATGGAAGTATTTTTTTCAATTTTATTAAAATATTTTTTCAAGGTTTTACAAAATAATGCAAAGTACCAGGTAGTACCCAAAAAACTGACTATAGGCAAACGCCTAGCTCAATGCCTACATCCAGCATTACCAGGTGGTGTTCATCGGAAGGCACTTGAAACCTATGAAATTATCTTCAAAATCATTGGACCTAAGCGACTTGCCAAAGATCTTTTTTTATACAGGTAAGAATAATTTCAGTATCTGTTTAAATATAATAGAAATAAAAATATATTGCTAAACTATATTTTCTGTGCTAAAAATCTCTTTAATGACTAAGTCTTTGATGGTACTCTCTTTAAGTATTTAAGTTACATGATTTACAAAAATTTAAAGCATTCCTTAAAATAAGTTTTTAAAATTAGATGTCATTTATGAAAAGCTTTCATTTTAAAAGAGGACATTCTTCACTTTAGAGCTTAAAAACTAGCCTTATAAAAATAAGATACGTTGATTTCTCAGTGTCTTTCAACATTGTTAACCATTTTTTATTTATTTGAATTAGTCTTCTCCCTTGGTTTCCACCTTTTTTTGTTTGTTTGTTTGCTTGTTTAGTTACTACTCTTATCAGCCTTTTCTTCTTTATTTGACCTCAAATTACGCAGTTTCTTAGGGCATACTCAGTTATACTTCTTATGTTTTCACTTAATATCCTTTCCTTGAACAACCTTATCTTTGTCCATGATTTATCCTGTTAAAACAATTTTATTGTACATACTTGAGGTTTATAACATAAGACAATAAAATGACTACAATACTGAAGCAAATTAACATATACATCATTTCACATTGTTATCCTGTTTTTGATTTTTGTGGCCAAAGTCTACTCATGTGATAAAAATCACAAATATAATTTTTTAATTATCATCTTGTGCATTAAAGCTCTAGACTTTTTCATTCTACTTATCTACTGTCTTATAAACTTTGACCTATGTCTTTGTATTTCTTGCCACCCTTGGTAACCAGAGTTGTATCTTTCAGATTAGGTGGAAGATGATAAATTAAAAGTAATGTATGTGTTTAAAATATATATATATATATATATATATATATATATATATATATATATATATATATATATATATGTTTAAATGTGTCTGTATACACCTAAACACATATATTAAACACTGCCCTAAAAGCTCATATAGGGAGAGTGGCAGCTTCAAGTTATTTAAGAAAGTTTGAAGGTTTGGTTGTTTCTATCATTTGTTGTCTTTAGAATCATGGGGAAGGATTTCAATAAATTTGTATTAAATAGCATAGATACTGATAGGAAAAAAAAGTTACTGGAAAGCAAAAGGAAACTGAATGAATATGGGATCTGGCAAAAGCAGGACATGGGCTCTGGGCCTCATGAAAGAAGTTACCTCAAAAAGGCTGAAAGAGTATATCCCTAGGTCAAACTGTTCAAAATTGGATACACCTAAGTGGGAAGTTGAAGATGATTTGTAATCTGTATAACCTAAAAGCAAGAGAGATTCTTTGTTCAGTGATTAAATGCTTCCTAAATGCAGGACATAGTAAGAGTAATTGGATATAGAAGTAAAAAGACAGTCATGGTACCTTCATTTCTGATACAGTTTGTTGGGGAAGACAGACATTAATTCAAATAAAATGATAATTGTTCTAATAAGAAAATATCGAGTCCTATGGCAACAATAATAGGAGCCTAACTCTAGTGCAATTGAAAGATATCTCAAAAAAAAATGACATAGGCTGAGACTTGGAAGTTTAGGAATCACCCAGACATACAAAGAGGACATAAGTAAATTTTATCTGTGTGAGCAGCCTGTGCAAAAGTCTTGAAAAGCATATGGAAGATTTCTGAAAGGAACCAGCAAGGAATCAAGAAGATTCAGGTATAAAATGGTAAATTATACATAAGCTATATAGTTGTGTTCAATAGCTAAATTTAAAAAAAAAATGTTCAAACTGCTTTGGCTACAGAAAATTGATGAGTTTTTATTGAGTACAAATCCTTCAGGGCAGTATGGAAGCACTACCTGTTAAGATAATAAAGACGAAATTGGTGGCCCCTTACAGGTAAGTATCTAGCAGAGATGATTAAGTTAAAAAATATCTAAGAGTGACTTGGTGAGAAAACTTGGTGATTGATTGAAGGTTGGAATAGACAATTTTTAAAAGTGATTAAGAATCAATCTTCAGTTTTTATCTAGCCAGCTAGATAGTGATGCTATATTCTAAAATGACAATTACAAGAAAAAGAATGGATTTTGAAGGAAAAGGAAAGACTTCTCCTTCATAATTGTGAAATGTTAAGCCTTTATGAAACAACTAAGTATTTACTGGGCTTATGAGTATGAAACTCAGGTGAGGGAACTTGTTTTTAATAGATGTACCAAGTGTGATCACACTATATTGTGAACTTTTTAATTAAAAAAGCTTTCTTACAGTAAAAGATACATTGCCATTAATACCCTTAAGATTAGTCCCCCTCTCTTGGAAAGTGTTTGTCTCCTTATTCTTGCCACTTTTCTGAAACAGTTCTAGATGTTCTCTTTCATGACTGTCTTTATGAGATACAGCAAAATATATACGAAACAAATGGTGCTACTACGTGCCATCAAGTAGAAAGGCAGGGTTGTAAAAACACCGCCGTATGTCCTTACCCCCCTTATTTACAGAATCTGGTATCATGTAACTTTTGGTTTTCCCCCTAAATGTAGAATGCCCACAATAACTAAACATTTTTAATTAATCTGGGAAATTAAGGTAGCCAAAATAGCACCATTAAAGACACAAAAAAAGACTTCCAGAACTATTTCACAAGGTTGCAAGAACAATGGGATATGTGAGTTAAAAGATAAGGGAATAGATTTTGAGGGGGGGATTAATAACAAGGAGTCTTTTATTCTAATAATTTTTTTTAAAATTTAAATATTAACTAGTTTTTAATCACATCTAATGAAAGTTGTCAATACACAGATATTATTTTAGGTCAGTCAGTACAACTGATTTCATTAAAATAAAAGATTTATATATACATATAATTGTAAACAAAGTAATATTTGTCATTTTCTTTCCCTTTCTCTTTTACAAAAACTTTAAATAGTTCTGGATTATTTCCTCTTCTTGCAAATGCTGCCATGTCTGTGAAACCAACACTGCTCAGTTTATATGAAATATATTACTTGCCTTTGGGTAAAACACTAAAGCCTGGTCTACAAGGATTGCTAACCGGTATTCTCCCTGGTTTAGAAGAAGGATCAGAATACTATGAGAGGTAAAATGGTGTTTGGTGGAACTATGTAATCCAGTTGATGGCTTTGTCAGCAAACATCTTTAAATCTGTTTTAACATCACAAAAATGAATTATTGTAGATAGTTCAATATATAACATTACAATTTTAATACAATAAAATTATGGTGTATCTATACTATATATCATACTAGAAAATATAGCTGTGCAGTAGAAGCATGGACTTCAGAGTCACTGGGCTTAAATCAGTACTTGTACAGACACTGTGGACTTTGTATTTTTAACATTTTTTATTTGTCTTCAATTTCCTCATCTATAAAAAAGCATAATGCCTATTTCATTGTGTTTCTATAATAATGAAATCACTTAGTCCAGTGGTGCCTTACAAATACATTATTTGAAAAATAAAACAGGACATTTAGATTAAGGAAACAAATGGAAAATTGGCCCATCTGCCAACAGTTTTTAAATTGCTAATATGAGAAAATATTCTCCTGCCACATTTCATACTTTTTCACTAGCTTTTGACATGATACTCTTGATATTTTAACTTTTGAAGGAAAATTATCAAATCTGATTTGAAGCCTACTAATTTTTTACAGACAGTGCATAATGGCATTAAGTAGTCTTACAAGAAAAAATGGAATTGAGGTTGCAAAAAATAGAAATTTCCCAAATTATTTTATAAATAGACTTAATTATTTCAATTTAAATAATCTATTGACCAGTTACTCTACTTTGTTGTATCTCAGCTGCTCCCATAATGCAGTAGTAATCTAATTCTGAAAATACTGGGTCACCCTTTTAGGCCTTTTAGTCTACTCTGAAAAATAATTTTTGTCCTAATAGTTTATTTACTTTTATTAATTTAACTATTTATTTGCTTAAAATTTTCAAAATATAAAATTATTTCATTTTAAAAACATAAAGATAGTTTTTAAAAAAAAACATAATGACCTCCTTTGTCTTCTACATGGCCTGTTCCAAAGCAAATTCAGTGCTTCCCTTCACTAAATACCTCTGTAGGTTCTGCCCTCACTTCTATACCTTTCCCAGTCTTTTTGTCCCAGAGAGAATGACCACAGCCAAAGCAGTGACTCATGTCACACCTGCCTTTACTTTAACCCACTGTGAGCCATTTTGAGTTGGCTTTTGGATGTCTTAAGAAATTTTGATGTGTTATAAGGTTTGGGTTTTTGGCATGTGATGTCCACTTGTTCCAGTATATTTATTGAAAGTACAATCCTTTCTCCACTTAATTGCCTTTACATCTTTTCTGGAAATCAATTGTCTGTTATGTGGGTATCTGTTTTGCAACTCATATGGGTACCTTGGTGGTTTGTCTATCTTGACATCAGTGCCATTTTGTCATGATTGGTGTAACTTTGTGATAAGGTCGTGGGATTGGGGAGGGTTGGAGCTCTAATTTTATTCCTTTGTCAAGGTTGTTTAGACTATTCTGAGTCTTCTGTATTTCTACAGAAATGTAAGAATCAAAATGTTCATTTTTATGAAAAATGATGTTGGCATTTTGATAAGGGATTTGTTTTCTGATCTTTGTTATTTTCTTCTATTTGTTTTTGGTTTTATTCTGTCTTATTTCTAATTTCTTAAGGAAAGATATGAGGCTATTTCATAACTTTCTTCTTTTCCAATAAAGGTATTTGGTGTTAAAAGAATTATTTCATTTAGCTTTTAAGTCAGTTTTGTTTTAAATTGTTAGATTTTCTTAATCACTACTAATTTACCTACAATTAAAACTTAATATAGAAGTTAAATAATTATCTTATGGTTATAGTATCTTATTATTTATCATATAGCTTGGTTGTTCCACGCACAGCCTGTGAAAGCACTCATAAATGTTTCATGCACAAATTTTAATGCGATATAAAGACCTGAAGAGATTACACTCAGTATTAAATAAAACAGAAACTAGAACTCATTCTCTTATTTTGACTCCATTATACTATAATGAAATAGCCTGTTATATATTGCATTGTTAAAAAGTAACCTTTAATGTAGTACTTAATTAAGCAGTAACACATCTTTCATTTTGTTGTAGGGCTAATTCACTAACGTGATTGTTAGCTATATGAGATATGATTTCAAAAAGAAAGGATCATTTGGAAATGTATCATACTAAAAATAGAATTTTAAGATTTTGTAGAAAATCAACAGATGTTCCACCATGGCATTGCTATTAACTAAAAATTATATATGGTGTTTTATTGCTTAGAGTAGTTTAACAACCCGAGTGAGGTTGGATAGGTCTTGTGATGGTGTGTTTTTTTTCATTCTTTTCATTTTATAGATGAGATTGAACTGTAGCAAGATGAATTGATTTCTTCAAAGTATACAGCTAGAAAATAGTAGAGTCAGGACTTAATTCCAGTCCCCTGTCTGTATATTCTTCTTCCAGACTGCCACACTTTATGCAGGCAGAGGATATGACTGTGGCACAGATGCTTTCATATATTTTTTGGAGGAGATTAATGCTATAGTATTTGGAAGATAATGTAAATTTATTTTAAAATACACTAAATGTTTCCACTGATATACTTTTTTTTTTTTTAACTCAGAACAAATACCTTGTTGGAAAAAGTTGCTGCTGCAGTGGACCAGTCAGCATTCTACAGTGCCCTCTGGGGTAGTCTTCTTACCAGTCCTGCTGTTCGCCTACCTGGAATCACGTATGTTCTTGCTCATCTGAATAGGAAGCTTTCTATGGAAGATCAGCTTTATATAATTGGCAGTGATATTGAGCTAATGGTAAGTCCAAAAATATAATTGCTTATTTCAGAAATATTTCTTTAGAGTTAGGTACTGTTCCAGAAGGATATTGAGGATCATGCAGTAAACAAAGTTCTGTTTTCATACAACTTGAATTTTTTCATTAAGGAAAACTAAAGACTAAATCAGTAATTTTAAAAAATCAATTTTTTATTTTAAAAGCTTAATTTTTTTATGAAAAGGTGATATTACTTATGCCTGTCATCTCTACTATTTGTTATTCAAGCAAAATAATGGTTTTGTTATTACTTTCTTATTGATCAAACAATATATAATACAGCCATATTTATTATATTTAATATATTTATTATGTGAATGTGTTTAATATTTAATTTATATTCATTTTTGCTCATTATTCTTTCTCCCTATTAATATGATTTTTATCTAGATTTTTGTTAGATTTATTAAATTGTAATTTATATTCATTGAAATTAACCCTTTTACAAATATAGTTGCATGAACTTTGGTAAGCTATAGTCCTGGAGCTATTACTACGATCAGGGTATAAAAATTATATCACTCCAGAAACTCTGTGAACTTGGTTGTCAAGTCCCCTTCCATTGTACTTCCAGACCTTTGCAACAATAATCTATTTTCTGTTTCTTTAATTTTGCTATTTCTAGGAATTTATATAAATGGAATTATATTGCATGTAATCTTCTAGTGTCCTTCACTTTTCATAATATATTTGAAATTTAGCAATGTTTTTGTATATATCACTGGTTCATTTCTTTATATTGGTACATATTCTGTTTTATGACAGTACCACAATTTGATTGTTCATCAGTTAATAATGAGCATTTGATATGTATCCTGTTTGGAATAATTATAAGTGAAGCAACTATAAACTCTTCCATACAGATGTTTTTTAGACATACTGGGGCTGACTTGCTGTAAAAATCATAAAAACTTCACCATTTTAGCACTCTGATCCTTAGAAGCATACTTTATTAAATAGACAAATTGAAGAGTTAACATTCTTATGGCAAAAATTGCATAGCATAATAGGCAATAGATATTAAAGGCTCTCCTTATTTCAGGTAGAAGCAGTAAGTACTTCAGTTCAGGACTCAAGTGTCCTTGTGCAGAGAAGTACACTGGACCTCATACTCTTCTGTTTTCCATTCCACATGAGTCAGGTAAAACATTAATGACTGATATTAACCGAAAAGCTTGAAAGAGAAAACAAAAATATGCCAAAGAAATGTATTTAATCCAAAAGCCCAAAACATGTAGTATCTGGCTGTTTATCAAATGTTATTGGCTCCTGCTTTTGAACTTTCTTGTTTTCCTACATTTAGTACTAGTAGTTCCTTGCTTGAATTCCTCATCAGGATATGAAGACTTAATAGACTTAAATTGATAAGAACTTAATTTGTAAGATCCCTAGATTGATGCTTCTGCACCTTCTTTTTTATTTATTCTTCCTGTAATATTTTGTTACTTTGTCTGTGTTCTTACCTGCCAAGCTTTTCTAAAACTTTATGCTCTGTTATTTGTTTTATAAAAACAATATGTTGAATAAGTAAATACCTAATTCTAATACTCTTCTAATACTGTATTCTTCTCTCTGATTACTGTACCCAGTTCTAATACTCTTCTTTCCATTATTATATGAAATTTTTAGATTACCTAAGATTAAAGATCATGGTCATCCTGGGTTCCTGTTTTATCTTTGTTACATGTCTTGCATGTAATAAACATATAGAGTGTTGATTGTATTCATTTTATTTCCAAAAGTAAGATTGCTATTATGCTGCAGATAGGGTTTTTTATTTTTGCTTATTTCATGGAAAGCTGACTCGAACATCTAATATTTATACTTTCGAGATTATAATTCACTTTTTTATATACTATAACAATGGAAAAATGATGTTGTACTTTTCTGTGTGATAAGGTACAATCACATTCCTAATCTTTTCAGGCCACTCGACCAGACATGATCAGAATATTGTCAGCAGCCCTTCATGTAGTTCTAAGGAGGGATATGTCCCTGAACCGAAGACTATATGCATGGCTTCTTGGTAGGTGTTTGATGTACATAGTGAAAATTGAGGAAGAATGCAGAAAGATTTATGACATATAAATCTTTTATATGTTCTCCATTAAAAACTAAAACTTTTTGTATAAATGGACAATAAAATACAAACTTAATGAAGAAATTTGAAAGCCTTTTTAGTTGAACAGGTTATTTGAATACATATGGTCACATGGTGAATTTTTTTTTGCCTCATATAAATTGAGGTTGTTACACTTTAAATTTTTAAATAATGAAGAGTAAGTTAATAATTAAAATGACAAAATTTCCAAAACCTCAAGTCACCAAAGGAATTAGAACTACTAAGTGCCACTAGTTCTGACATGGTCCCAGACCTTCACTGAAGCAGTAAAACATTTGGCCTATCCTCCCAAAGCCTTACTTCTAGAGTCAGAGGACCCAGTATCACTTGGATAATTTGAGTCTTCAGTTATTTTACTGTGGTAAGATGGGGGTTGGAGGACAGGATAATTCTGAAAGAATACTTTGATAGTTATGTATTGAATTGATTTCCATTTATTAAACTATCCTCAATGATCTCTCTTGCTAACATTGAATGGGCTACCAATTGGTAAGTGTTTAGTGCTGTTTTTGAGATATTTGCTGTTCTGGTATTTAGTGAACAACAGTTTTGAGGGTTTATTTTAACTTGTTTGCAATTTATTTTCGTGGAGGTTTTGATAACAACGGTACTATCGTAGGACCCAGAAGTACAAGACACAGTAATCCTGAAGAACATGCCACGTACTATTTTACTACCTTTTCAAAAGAACTTTTAGTACAGGTAATGAATGCTTTCATTATTGTTTGCTTACTTTACTGACCACTAGTTATGAAATATAACACCCAGGCCTGCCTTAATTGAATTCATAGTTGAAGGGATGGAGACAAGACTTAAACACTTTTTAAGAGGAACAGTAACCAGCAAATGGCTAAAATAAAATGGTAAGACATCATAAGCTGGACTCCTTTGTAAGGCTAGAGCTATTTCTTTACTTAGTTGTTTTCCCTACTTTACTAAAACACAGTTCAGCTTCTTACCTATGTGCCCTATGAACATTGGAACTTTTTCAAAAGTGGAATATGATCTAAATTATTTCCTGTGAAGCCACAGGGGAATTTGGACTATTGCAGAAATCTAAATGTGGTAAAACTGTCATTGTAATGGAAATGTTAACATGATTCATATATAAATTTCATATTATTTTAATTTCCCTTATATTTTCAATATGTCTCCAAACCATGAATTTTTAAATGCATGGAGTTACATACTGAGTTGCATAATTGTAGATATTACCTTGATGAAGTTGCATGGTTTGGGGTTCATAATCTTAAACAGAAATATTTTCACCTTGAGAGCAGACAGTACTTATAAATATACTTTAAAAAAATTTTTTTGACTCTTCTATTTTTTCCCTAGGAAAAATATAAGCACATTTTCTTCTCTCCAGACAGATAAATAACATTCTCTTTACAGGAAGAAGGCTTGAGAAAAGTGATGGGGAATCTAAATCTGCATTACATATGGTTATATTTAAAACTATGTTTTCTTGTGAAATAAATATTTCAATCTATTTACAAAATGACTAGTATGTGTTCCTTTTTTAAAGGCAATGGTGGGAATCTTACAAGTGAATGGATTTGGAGAAGAGAGCACTCTAATGCAGGATCTAAAACCTTTTCGTATTTTAATCAGTTTGCTGGACAAACCTGAGCTAGGTAATATATACCACTATCCCAAAGGATAAGATCACATGAAGTGGTTTCATATTGTTTTGTAATAAAAATAAGATTAAGTCATTAGAAATAGCTATATTTTGGAATAGCTTTTAGATATAGGTCTTCAACAATTTCTTACCTAAAGTTTACAAAGCTAAGAAGGTACAGGTATACATGCAGCTTGTATGTTATCATTCCTCATGCCTTATATGTACTATATATGTAACACAAATCTTTTTAAAAGTAGCCAAGTTCCTCATCAAATTCAATTACTGATATTGAAATATGTATGATCTGTTGTAAGTTAAGAGGTCACAGAATGTAAGGACTTGAGCATAAGTATTTGGGTAATATTCCTCCTCTTCCCCATAACTCCTTTTATTCTGTGTTTTTTCTTTCTTTTTTTTTTTTTTTTTTTTTTGGTACTGGGGATCAAACTCACAGCTGCGTGCTTGAAAGGCAGGCGCTTATTCTGCTGAGCTAAATCCCTGGCCCCTACATAAAGGAAAGAGACCCTGATTTTTTTTTTTTTTTTGGTACCAGGGATCGAACTCATGACCTTGCACTTGCCAGGCAGGTGCTTACTCTGCTGAGCCAAATCCATGGCCCTCTCTTTTCTCATTGTGTATTAATTATATATTAGATCTCCTGCAAATCTAAATATGATATAAGACAGAAATTAAAAAGAAAGCAAATATTAACAATAAAATGAAAA